>NW_024121138.1:146268-404162 GCF_016745375.1 Pimephales promelas
CTCCATAATGGTGACTTAAAATGTCTGTTTTTCTCCTTCAAGTGATTCTGCTTGTTAACATCAAGGTGTCTTCAATGATGCTCAATCATCATTAATTATTCACTTAATTATCTCATTAACTTTAACACTGATTCAGTGTTCATTTAACACTCTGCTCAGAGTTTATATAATTCTCACTTCTCGGTGTTAATTTAACACTCTCAGTGTTAATTTAACACTGGGGATTTTGCTGTGCAGTTTGCCAGTCAAGTAAAAATGTTTCAGCACCACAGACAGCGATATCTCATTGACAGCGATGGTGCTCATAGCACGTAGACAGCGACGTTTTATTTTTACAGGAGGGCGGTGAGTCATTATTTCGGCCTCTGTGCTCGCGAACAACCCAGTCTCTTCCTACTGCGTATCTATACCACGAGTTTTCATTTTCATTTGGCATAGTATTTACACGCCAAAGTCACATTTTGCGTTCATATGGTACGCAAAACCCTCCCGTTAAACTTCTATTGATTGAAAATGCGTGTGCATTGTACGCAGAAATGTATTATAGGCAACGTCATCGTCCCGCCCCTTCAAACGTACGAAGATTCACGATTTCATCTCGTGCAGCTGCCGAACTGCATAATTATTATTATTATTATTATTTTTTTATTTTGCACAAAAACATTTTCTCTAATGGGGGCGGTTGTTACTACATATAATATTACACGCTTGCTCAGTAATAGTCGGGGGATTATTTTTTACAGTTTAATTCTGAATGATCAATTTCCGTGAAACAAAATGTTTAAAGACTTTTCAATAATTCAATGTGAATCATTTATGCTAGTTATAGTAGTTATGTCTCTGTCTGCTTTATTTGTTCTGCTCTATTTGTTCTGCTCTCTGATTTAGACTTTTTTTGCTCACAAATACACGCGTTTTTGTTTCTTTTTTGTGATTGTGTTCGGAATAATAAAAGTATTAACCAATCATTAATACAAATAAATTAATAAATTAAAAAAGGTTCATAATTTGCCCTGAGTTTTAGTCCTTTGCTGCTCCAGGTATGGAAACACCCACTGGCTTGGTAACCAATCGATCGTTACACATTTTCGGCGCTTTCGCCTCGTCGCTTTCACGCCCCCTACAGTGCTCAAGTTTGCCTCGTTCATCTAACTCGTCGTCAGAAAACACAAGTAAGTATTTAGCAAAAGAATAAAACATTTCAGTTATTGTTAGCTCACATCACAGCAAAATCCCCAGTGTTAAATTAACACTGAGAGTATTAAATTAACACCGAGAAGTGAGAATTATATAAACTCTGAGCAGAGTGTTAAATGAACACTGAATCAGTGTTAAAGTTAATGAGATAATTAAGTGAATAATTGAATGATGATTGAGCATCATTGAAGACACCTGATGTTAACAAGCAGAATCACTGAAGGAGAAAAACAGACATTTTAAGTCACCATTATGGAGATTAGTGTTTGGTTTAGTTGGGCTCTTGACCCTTAATTCTTTAACTTTAGATTTTGTCTGGCTGTTGTCTGTGACTTATAACAGCCAGATGAAAAAAGGCTATCTGATGGTGTTGGTTGTGTTTCAACACAATCATCAATTGACCTGAATTGCTGAACTTGTCAAGAGCATCAATTCTAAGTTAAAATTACCTTAAGGATTTTTGCAGCATGGTCATTTTAGGACATAACATTTTTAACCTTTTCAATGAAAAATTATTTTAAAAAAATTAAAAAATATCCCAAAAATATTTTATAAAGGCATACACAGACATCAAGAATTAACACACTAATCTCAGCAATGGTGGCAAACAGATCACCTCTGAACATAAGCTCATTATTTATTCATGCAGCAATGCATGATGGGAGCCATGAATGAGTTTTAATTGGTGGCACCAAGAATGCAACATGCTTTATAACTGTTACCATTGTTGAGATTCACAGGCTAATTATTGATGTCTCTGTGTCTTAACATTATAAAGAAGTAAAAAATTATATAAGAAAAGCTTTTAAGAAATTATTTTGAATATTCTGTAGATTTTGAGAATATTATGCTGCACAAGGTCACTGCTGCTATAATTAATAAAGTAAACCTCACTCAGAAATTAGATTCTATATGAATTCAGTGATTCGGGTTAAATGATTGTGTTAAAACACATCACCATCAGATCACCTTTTCTATTTGTTCATCTGGCTGTTATAACTCATGTACAGCAGCCAAACAAAATCTAAAGTTAAAGAAATAAGGGTCAAGAGCCCAACTAAAGCAAACACTAATCTCCATAATGGTGACTTAAAATTCTGTTTTTCTCATTCAGTGATTCTGCTTGTTAACATCAGGTGTCTTCAATAATGCTTAATCATCACTCAATTATTCACTTAATTATCTCATTAACTTTAACACTGCTTCAGTGTTCATTTAACACTCTGCTCAGAGTTTATATAATCCACACTCTCAGTGTTAATTTAACACTGGGGATTTTGCTGTGATTATTGTAATTTGCAAATACTAATAGCTTTCGATATCCGTGTGCCAATGCTGTCAGTTATTCTTAAAGTGAGCAATGCACATGCAGCCCCATACAGTCAGGCGATTAATGTCTGTTTAAAATAATGTATTGATAAAACCTAGCGTAAGATTGAGAGGGCTGTTTTAGTTACTTTTACTAATACTGATTACTTTTTATTGATGCATTATATGTTTTTTGGTTAATTTATGACGAGGTCAGGTCAAGTCTTTACCAGGCATTACGTGCAGATCACAGATATGTAGATTAGACCAATCAACCCTCTCATTTTACATGTGTTCTAGCAGAAGAATGTCCAGAAGGTCTTTAGAATTATCACTTCTTCTTGGAGATGTGTTTCTTGATCAGACACAGGTAACTAAAAAAAAAATTAATAATTATTTATTTTACTTATTTTTCTCTGTCAAATAATTTAAAGAAAACACACTGTAAAAAATAAAATCGTAAAAAAAGGGTCAAATAACTGGCAGCAAAGGGTGCCAAATACATACTGTAAAAATAAAGTTAAATATCCTAATATAAATTAAGTTGTTTTACAGAAAAACACTGTTATTTTACAGCTATTATCTGGATTATTACGATCAAACACTAACTGTAAAAACAATGCATTGTTATGATCATAGTAAAATACAGTTCATAGTAAAAAACAGTCAATGACTGTCAGCAATGGCTGCCATACAAAAAACATAAAATGAATGTAAAATAGCCTAATTTAAATAAGTGCAAAAGTAGAAATCTTCATTAAGCTCTTTAACAGAAACAGTTATTTCACATATTTCCTGATTTTTTTATTAAGAAACATTTAGGTGATGTATGATCTTCTGTCACTATTCATCACTGCATCAGCAACTACACAGTTACTGTCAGTTAAGTAAAGGAACATGCACCATTTCATCAGTTTTATTCTGCTCATCCTGAACTGAAGCACAGGCTCTACTCTTCAACACAATGGTGACCCACAAAACACACCATACAGAAACAATCCAGACTTTATTTATTGCATACTAACATTCTTACTGAGACAGATGTTTAGAAATTGATTTTTTATGTAAAATAATAAATGTTGATGTCACCATAATGGAGATCAGTGTTTGCTTTAGTGGGGCTCTTGACCCTTTGCTTTTAACATTACTATTTCTCTGGCTGCTTTAACTGAGTGTCATAATTGATACATATTTGTTATGGTAGGAATCCAAGAGAATCTCAGTTCAGAAGATCTGATCACTTATTAATGGTAATGTTTTTCATGTAATTGAATGCTTAGTGATATCACCTGATTTTTAATGCACTATGGCTCAGCTTGTCAGCTAACTACGGCTCTTCATCACAGCAAAAACTCAGTCAGTGTTAATTTAACACTCCTGGGATACATGAGTACACACTCAAGAGTGTTAAAGTTAATGAGATAATTAAGTGATTAACTGAGTGATGATTGAGCATCATTGAAGACACCTAAAGCAGAATCACAAGGAGAAAATCTAAAATTGTAAGCCACCGTTATGGAGATGAGTGTTTGCTTTAGCTGGGCTCTTGACCCTTATTTTATACACTTTATATTTTAATTGGCTTTTGCATCTGAGTTATACCTGCCAGATGAACAAAGAAAAAAATATTATCTAATAATTTTTGTTATATTATGAGAATCATTATTTGAACTTAATGTTTGTGACTTATGTTGTTGGTTACATTATAACTGTGATTCTGTATAAATACCCAGAATTTGAGATATAATATAATGGATCGCTTAAAAGTTGTACAAAAAAAAGAAAGTCTGTCTTTTAGGCACACACAGATATCAAGATTCAGTCAATGCTTCTCAACAATGGTGGTGAGCAGAATATTCAAGTAGGAAAAGTAAATTACATAGACAATTCAGATCATAATTTATTCATACCGCAATGCATGATGGGAGCCATGAATGAGTTGTGATTGGTGGCAACAATGATTATTATTGTCACCACGGTTGAGATACACAGGCTGATTATTGATGTCTGTGTTTCTAAATAAAGATAAAGGGATTTGATCAGAACAATTTTTATTACATGTTTTGGATTATAAGAAAAATACAGATTATCATATGCTGCAGAACCACTAATGGCTCTTTCAGACTGCACGATTTTCAAAGTAGTCAGGTCGCTGTTCTTTTCACACTGCATGACTATCTTGGCCAGCATTCAGTCGCTGCTGTGTTCACACTGGACGATGGATCGGCGACAGAAGGTTTCACACTGCATGACTTTAGAAAAATCGCCGACAGACTCTGTCTAGCACGCTGCACGCAAACTACATTTCACAACAAACACGCGTGAGATATGAAAAGGAAACAACGCGCGACACCACACGTGCAAGACCGGAGTTCTCGAGACTTTTTTTTTCGACCCGGTTGTGGTACAGCTGGTGAAACAGACACGAGTGCTCCTGCCAAATTTCTACTAATTTTTCTTCCATTTATTGTGTCCAAATAGACCGAGAAGAAGCTTTTTTTGTTGAAACAATGCCATATCATGTTGATATGTGATCTATAACTCCTCCCCGAACTCCCTGGTGCTCTGTATCTTGCTCTCTCACTGGCTGCCGGTTATCGCCAATGTAGTTTAAAAAGTCAAAACACTTTTCACACAGCAGGATTTTGAATCGCCGACAGGTCCAGATATTTAGCATGCCAAATATCTCACGGGCGTCGGCGACTCGTCGGTGATTCTCTCAGTTCGCGTCTTTGTTCATTCACACTGCGTGATTGTCACTCGCGTGAACGAGCGCCGATTTGCCTGTGATTTCGGGGATTTGTCAGCGATTTCTCAAAACCTGTCGGCGAGCCAAAATCGTGGCTAAAATCATGCAGTCTGAACTCGGCATAAACTGTTGCTAACTAGTTAAACCGAATCATCTGAATAGGTTTCATTTAGATCTCAGTATGATTATGTCAAAAAATAATCACCTCTGTCAGATCCCACTTTTCTTTGTTCATTTGACTGTAATAAATCAATAACAGCAGACAAACAAAATTTAAAGTGAAAGTATAAGTGTCGAGAGCCCAACTAAAGCAAACACTGATCGCCATAACGGTGGCTTACAATTTGTGATTTTCTCCTTCAGTGATTCTGCTTGTTATCACCAGGTGTCTTCAATAATGCTAAATCATCACTAAATTAATCACTTAATTAATATTGTTTCAATATAACAAGGTTCATGGGGAAAATACGACAATCTTAGATTTAATCTAAAACTTAAGTACACCTATTTACAATATAATCACAACAGATACACTCACAACAGATTTCTCTGTCATATCAGTGAATCAGGTCACCATATGATGACTATAACATCACCAATAACTGACCAACATCAGCTGATATTTTCTCCCGCTTTCAATGCTATAACAAATGTATGTTGAAAACATAATTAAAGCAGCCAGAGTAAAAATAATATCATATAATAAAGGTCAAGAGCTCAACTAAAGCAAACACTGATCTCAATCATGGTGACGTCAAGTTTTTATTTAAATTAACATATTTTTACTGTAATTTTATGGTTTTTGTTTGGCACCCTGTGCTGCCAGTGAATTGACCCTTTTTTAACAATTTTTTTACAATGACGGTATTTGATCATAATAATGCAGGAAATACTTTAAATAACAGTGTTTTTCAGTTTATTTAATTTATGACGTTTTACTTTAATGCTACAGTTTTTTGAGCTACAGTCATGTAATCATTTAACTGTTTTGTTACTATTTAATTACAGATTCTATTTGTACTTTTACATAAATGTTTATGTAATTTAAGAAAACAGAAAAATACTGTATGAAAAATACAATCAATTACTGTAAAAAAAATTTGAATGACTGGAATTTTTTCTTTAATACCTAAAATATCAGCTGCATTTTTATTTTCCAGATATTATTTGTAATTTTGCAGTGTTTTGAGTACAATTTAAAATGAAAGAAAATGGTCGTCAAAAATCACAGTTATTTTCTGTGAAATTAGGATTTTTTTTTACAGTGTATAGTGACAGAAAATCATACATCACCTACATGTTTCTTAATAAAAAAATCAGGAAATATGTGAAATAACTGTGTTTCTGTTAAAGAGCTTAATGAAGATTTCTACTTTTGCACTTATTTAAATTAGGCTATTTTACATTTATTTTATGTTTTTTGTATGGCAGCCATTGCTGACAGTCATTGACTGTTTTTTACTATGAACTGTATTTTACTATGATCATAACAATGCATTGTTTTTACAGTTAGAGTGTTTGATCGTAATAATCCAGATAATACCTGTAAAATAACAGTGTTTTTCTGTAAAACAACTTAATTTACATTAGGATATAAATATACATACCGTAGGTATTTTTACGGTATGTATTTGGCACCCTTTGCTGCCAGTTATTTGACCCTTTTTTTACTATTTTATTTTTTACAGTGTAGTCTATGGTTGCACATTGGGTTAGAGCTGTCCTAATGTAAGTAACCAAGAAAATGTAAAAAAAATATAAAATAATAATCACCCAGAAAGTGCCCTATATTATCAGTGTTTATAAACTTGCAACAAAACATAAATGGCAAGTTGTTGAAAAGACAATTAATGTGACTCAACAGACTTTGTTACCCATGATGTTACATCTGAGTATGTTTTACTGTCCTTCCACACACAGGGAAGTTATGCTTAGGGTTAGGGTTAGGATCTCGGTAAAGGGGTAGTTTCTTACAACATAGCAACACTACTTTGTTAAGTGAATGCATTACTGACGTGATAATAACAGCAACACCGACTTAGCAACATTAAACGGGTTTTAATAAAGGTTAAAAGATTGTCCAACCACAGCAAATCTGCACTGCGGAACATGAAATCCACGGGGAGGAGTCGGATCCAGATCCAACTCCTCCCAACTTACATACACCTAAACCTACCCAAATCCGCCCCCTAATCCCTAAACCCACAACTAATCTTGCCCATATCCACCCCTTGGATCTTGATCCGACTCCTCCCCGTGGATCTCATGTACTGCATTGAGGTGCTACTCGAGAATCCTGCGAGTGCCAAGGGAAAGTCAGAGCCAATGACAACTCAGTTGAACAGATTCGTCACACTTACTTGCCCATACATGGTCATTTATGAAAGGATCTTCTATTTAGGTTATTGTGGTGAATGAACAGATTATATCATTTAAACATTTATTTGCCCCCATTCAATATCAAACTAAAACAGATTGCATTGTGGGGTTAACCTGATGCAGCAAAAGATTTATTGATTACAGTGAAATTATATATTATATATATAAAGCCAAAACATTCTCAGTTCTCATAACTACGTACTGTGAACTTTTTTTTATTGCAGAAATGTAACATACAAACAATAACAGAGCATAAACAACCAAAACAAAAATAAATAGTTATGGTCTAGGATAGCGTCATAGACAAATCATTTCGGACGGACCTCGCGGATAGACCTAAAACCAATCAGAGCGATGAAGGAGATGACGTTTGCAGAGATGTGGAGAAACATCTCCGAGTGTTGTTCTTGGCTTGTTTTTTTTTTTTTTTTAAAGGAAACGTTCAAATCGCTTAAAACAGACGCGATAGCTGATTCGAGCGAGTGATGTTCGACGGCGGCATTCATCTTTGTAATGTAGGCTACTAAATCTGCTTCAAAATCGCAGCGCTGGCGTCACTCGTCATTGTGTAAAGCCCGCCCCAACGTTTCTGATTGGTGGAAATGGGTTTGAATGAGCTCTTTGCCAGACCTAACTTTTTCCCAGGCTATGTCTAAGCACTATTAAATGAAAATGAAAAACTTCTATGTTCGTATTATAAGCGGGATTAGTTGGCTACACTGTTAGACCTTACCAGGTTTTTTTACAGTAAAATACTGGCAACACTGTTGCCAGTTATTTACTGTAGAAATGCACTAAAACTCGAGTTAACTAAAAAAAATACAACTTATTAGTTTTAGTCCATTTTTACAGTAAATAACTGGCAGTTATTTACTGTAAAAATGGACTAAAACTTGAGTTAACTAACTTAACTTGCAGAAACAAACTTAAAAGAATCCACTAAATGTATAATGCACTAATAATGTGAGCAAGGTATTATTGTGAACTTATTTAATTAGAAACAATAAAAATTAACTTTTGTAAATAAAGATTTCCACCAGATTCTGCAACTAACACAGACAGGCCTTTTAAATAAAGCAACATGCAGCATATCATCAATGTTTGTAGATCTTCTCCTGGACTGAAGCTCAGGCTCTACTCTTCAGCACAACGGTGACCCAAAAAACAATATTTTACAGTAAACTACTGGCAACAGTGTTGCCAGTATAAACCTGTTTTATAACTTACAGTTTATTACTGTTAAAATACATTTTGTGGGAGTGTCTTTTTATCTTACACTGTTAACCCTTTCTACCCCACAGGAAAATTCACACTACAGAGTAAAAATTAACATTGATGCAGTGTTGCAGTGAGATATTTAAGGGAATATGTAAGAGATTGTTGAGCATGAACACCTGCTGTTAACAAGCAGAATCACTGAAGGAAAGAGGAACAAGAACAGAAAATAGAGAAACACAAGAACTACAACTGACTTCAGCCATTACACATTATTACACTTATTATTAACCAGTATGGCTTTATTTCTGTCATACATCTATAAAAGATGTTGTTGAGATGTTTAATTAAAAATGTTTGGTTTGAAGTTACCATCATAGAGATCAGTGTTTGCTTTAGTTGGTATGCTGACGCTGTCACACAATATTTTCTTTAGACGCTGTGTTTAAGCAAGTCGAACTTGTGCAGACACACAGTTTAGTAATGATTTTTTTTAAAACATGACAATCGTCATATGGTCTATTCATTTACTAAATAATTCATTTTTACTTATTCAGAGTTTAAATCTCAACCAAAAGTGTTACATTATGACCACCGTGAAACCACAGCAATTAATTACGACTATTTGTTTTTAACATATCATACATAATCCAAAACAGCACTACAGTGTTGTTGAAACACCAATATATCAAAATTTAGCACATTAATCTCAATAATGGTGGCAATTTTTTTTTATTCATGCAGCAGTGCATGCTGGGAGTTTTATACTATCCTGGAACCCAGCATGCACTGCTGCATGAAACTTTTGAATGTTACCGTTGTTGAGATGAATATTATAATTGTTGATGTCTGTGTGTGTCTGACTTTAACAGGATATTATTTAAATGTTTTATATGATTACAATATTATTCAGAAGACATGATTAACCAACATATTGATTTCATGTTGTATATTCACAGATTTATTTTATAATCATAACTTAATGTATATTTCATATTAAATACCCATTTATTCAAAGAGTATAAACAGGAAAGATCTGAAAATCAGACATATCCAGAATGATCATGACATCATCACAGAAGCCAATAACACCAGATCAACTTCCTCTTGACTTTTTCTAGCTACAACAAATGTGTTTTAAGACTCACTGTAACAGCAGTCAGAGAAAGATAAATGTAACAAATCCAGGGATAAGAGGCCTACTAAAGCAAATACTGATCTCCATTATGGTGACAAAAAACTTTATTATTAATTAAATCTCTGTTAATTCTCAACAAGAACTTTTGTACATGTATGAAATAAATAATGTTAAACTGGTTTGTAAACTGTTTTCACACTCTGTGTTGCTGGAAGTCAGTTGTAGATCTTGTGTTTCTCTTTTTCAGTTCTTGTTTCTCTGTCCTTCAGTGATTCTGCTTATCAGGTGTTCATCAGTGTCTCAATTCACTCACTTCTTTTCATTCAAGTGGACTATATTAGTGAACTAATGTAGGGAATAGTGAATGAGGGTGTAGGGTGTGATTAGGAACACAGTCTCTGAGTGTTGACTTTGAGAGCTGTTAATTCACAGTATATTCCTGTAGGCTAGTTTTGTTTTCTACTGTATATTACTGTTTTAATGGAAAATGGTATGATAGTGTCAGAATTTGGCCTGTTGCCAGTATTTTACTGTAAAATACCTGGTAAGGTCTAACAGTGTATACAAGGGTGCATTTTGGATAATTCTACTATGGTATTTACCAAATATTCTTAATGCAGTACTGGTGCTTCCCTAGACTTAACTTACTGGGACCATTTTAGAGAATCTGTGTCTATGTGAAATATAATATATTATGACAATATAATATACATTTGAACATTCATTGTACATCTAGCCTCTAGTCTAGAGAGAATTTGATTGTTCATATCCATATATTTAATGATTAAACCAGTATATATATATAAAAAGTATAATATATATATATATATATATATATATAATATATATATATATATATATATAAAGTATAATATATATATATATATATATATATATATATATATATATATATATATATATATAATACTTTACACACACAATGGGCTTACATTTAAAAATGACTATGTAAGAATGTAAGACTACAAATGACTTCATATTTCCTTGAGCCGTTCCTGGTTGATAGTTTCCCCGGTGTTGCTGTGGGTTTCCTCTGGCTGCACCAGTGTTGTATGCACATTAAAAACATGCAGGTATATCGTGTGTGTCGTCTCTGTGACAGACTGCTCATCTGTTCAGGGTGATGTTATACCTTTGGCCTGTGGTAGCTGGGAGAAGCTCCAGCACCTGGATATTTCAGGCATAAAATGTGGTGCTTTTTAAAGGTCAAAATATGTAAATGGACTTAGTGAAAACAAAAACCTTTATTTTTCCACTATAACAGAAACTGTGGTTCAAAAACAAACAAACAAACAAAAAACTCTCTTCATGAACCGG
This sequence comes from Pimephales promelas, assembly GCF_016745375.1. The sequence continues at coordinate 157,590 of NW_024121138.1, forward strand.
TAATATTATTAACATTGATTCAGAGTAATTTGAACATGATCTTCAGGCTGCCAGGTGGGTGGCCATGTCTTCTTACTGAGAAAAAGTAAAAACAGCAATCAATAAATGAGAAGGACAGAGGTTGTTGTAATTTACAAAGGTGAATTACGTTGCCATGTAGGTTTACTTATTCTTACCAGGCTGGACAAGGCAACCAATGCACCAACACCTCTTTACGTCCCTGTAAATTAGGTAAAATAAAGAGCCAATTACAAAACAAATCATCATTACATTTTAATCTGTACATATCATTACATCACTTACTAATTCTGAAATTTGAATTCCAATTCTTCATTTAGGATTCTTATCATTTTAACCACAACTGACCCATAATTGACTCACACCTGAACTTTACATGTTATATAGCTAGATTTTATGTTATATTCATACTACACTGTAGAAGACAGCACAGTAGTACTGTACAGAATTTGTATAATAAAATATGAATTTACAATTCTTCACTTTATTAATCATTGTTTGTAACCTGGTTAACGCCAGACCAGGGGCGTAGCATTTCAAATGTGAGGGGGACAGAATGTCAAGCATTATACCTTTTTTTTTACAATTGCATACTGCATTTATATTAAATGGTAACACTTTACAATAAGGTTTCATTAGTTATCTATCTATCTATCTATCTATCTATCTATCTATCTATCTATCTATCTATCTATCTATCTATCTATCTATCTGTTTTACTTAACCAAAACTGTCTTTCATATTGAAAACATTCAAACTTCTTCAAACTTTCTGGTAGGCTTTTTAAAGAAAACTTAACATTTGTCTACAAACCTTTTTAATCAAATTGTAAAGTGTTACCTTATTATATGGTATACATCATGTACACATGTTACAAGTACAACACTGCATGATTCAAGCTTTTTTTAAAAGCCAGTCTATTACTTTTCACCTGTGAACTTTCTTTTTTTTTTTTGAGTGTCATCCTCTTTCTGACCTGACAACCCTAGGCTCCCTGTTTCTTGATCAATCTTGACAACACAGAAGAAGAAAAAAAACATTAAATTAGTGCAATAATATTATTGAACCCTATAAATTAAGACCTAAATCAGAACATTAATGCATACAATTGCATACTGCATTTATATTGAATGGTAACACTTTACAATAAGGTTTCATTAGTTATCTATCTATCTATCTATCTATCTATCTATCTATCTATCTATCTATCTATCTGTCTGTCTGTCTGTCTGTCTGTCTGTCTGTCTGTCTGTCTGTCTGTCTTACTTAACCAAAACTGTCATTCATATTGAAAACATTCAAACTTCATGCTTTTAAAACTTCTTCAAACTTTCTGGTTAGGCTTTTTAAAGAAAACTTAACGTTTGTCTACAAACTTTTTTAATCTAATTGTAAAGTGTTACCTTATCATATGGTAAACATCATGTACACATGTTACAAGTACAACACTGCATGATTCAAGCAAATAAGTTCGATAATGGCAGAAAATTAGGCAAAGTTATTCATCAATGACAATGAGCAACCAAATTCGGATACCACATTACAACTTACAGTTCTTGACTTTTTTGCGAAAAAAAGTGTGAAGTGTTTTTCGCCGTTTTAAATTCCTTTCGACCTTCGACGATGGATTCAGTGCGGGTGCGAGCACGGGCGTGTGGTGATGCACGAGCGCGAGTGACTGATTACCATGGCAACGTGAAAGTCACGTGTAGATACAGTAGATAGGCGATCTTTTCTCTTTGAATTTTAAATCTGTATCTATAAATACACATTGGCTCGCGAAAACCTCAACATGTCGTGAACACTTCCACTATGAAAAAGTGCGGGGGACAAATTTACATTTTATAAAATGTGGGGGGGACACGTCCCCCCTACGCCCTTGCGCCAGACCACGTATCATTGAGAATGAGACATGGTCTGGAAACCACATATTCATTTTCTACTATTTGAGGCATGGTTTACGAATGCCCAGAGACGTATTATTGGGTGCTACGAATGCCTATCAAATGTGTCTGTACGTCACTCATAGCAAATCGGTTCAATTACATATGTAGAGTGACAGAAAATTAGATGAGGAAGAAGACGATGAATCAGAGATTTATGTTTACACAAAGGCTGTATCAAAAGAACTTCACGTCCGCTGCCGAGATGGATCCATAGACATAAACAAACTGCTATGGTGTGTCGCATAGACATCATCATCGTCTTGCTGCTCCCTGCCTGTTCTGTGATTGATTCCCTATCTCAAGCGAAAAATTTGGTTAATGGTGTCCAGGCTGCCTAGCTGTGTGAATAAAATCGCACTGTGGCAAGGCAGCATGGGGAAACCCAGGCTACATTGTTTGTGTATTGATGTGTGATATTCCACCTTATGCTCTTTTGCACTGCCTGTACTCATACTGTAATCAGTAAGCAAATATAAATTCTATTGCAGATATTTATTTTTTTGCAATAAAGTACCCTACAGATTAGCATACATTGAATGTGGAGCTCTTAACATTATAACAGAGCTAAATATTTTGGGATACTGATCCATTCACAGCAAAAACATAAATGTATTACTTAATTTAATAAATTATTATTATTTTTTTTTTTAATTTTGTACATGAAAACATCACCGGTATTATTAAAAATACAACATTAAGAGATTGAGGAACAATGGAAACCTTTCTGAGACGCGTCTTGGATACAAATTCCACTGGAAATACGTCCAGAGACGCATGAAATGGACATTCTGTACAAATGTAGAATTTGGTTAGAAATAAATTACTTAACTTGAAAAGAGGATGTCTAAAAGTTAGAATGCAAAACAATTTTTAAACATCTAAAAATCTAAACAGCACTGAAACAAATATAAATATTATGAGAACTTTCCAAATGGATGAAAATGTTTAATAGACAAGCAATGCAAAGAACTGACTGTATTGTGTAACATTTTATACCTGTGTCAGTCTTTTTTTGCCGCTTTCTCTTTGCTGCCATGTTCACAGCTGATTTGCTGTGAAGGAAAACAATTTTTTAGCCTTAGTTCAATTTCAGATTTGAAATCACCAATAAAATCTGACAACTACAGTCTGTCTCATTATTGTTTATGCTATATTCCTAAGTATATATATATATATATATATATATATATATATATATATATATATATACAAAATATATATATAAATAAATAAATAAAAATTGGAGCAGATTGGAGCAGCCAATGCGCATGAGCAGTCATGAGCAGACCCTCAGAATACTGTCTATTTCTAGAGCCACCGGAGCTTCTAACAGCAGTTGGGATGACATATTAACTTTTCTAAAGTATTAACTATATATAACTCTATATAATTATATATAGACTTTGCTTCACCCCATTATCTTCTACTCACCATTCTGGTTTTAATATATTTCTCCCTCTTTCTCTCTTCTCTCTTCCTCAACAGGTCTCTCTGGTTCTTCCCTTCCATTTTCCGTCTGTTGTTCTTCAATGTCTGCATTTTTCACTGATAAAATGTCTTCATCTTCTACAGCCCCTTCATCTTCTAAGCCCTGTCTTTCTGTTCCATCACCCTCTGTGTCCTCTTGCCGTTATTTTCCTGGACTTTCGAATCTCTCTTCCACAACAGGCCTCTCTGGTTCTTCCTCCCCACTTTCTATTTGTTGTTCTATGACCTCTTCTTCTTCTGGAGTCAAACCTTTAAAAAAGGCACAATTAAAGTCATTTTAAAACTTTGAAATAAAGTGTAGTTAAACAAAGAAACTTGTATAGCTACAGTATTTTGGTATCAGTGCTTGCAAATACAATTTACCCTGTAAAATATGCTCAAAGAGGATGAGCATTTTTTCCATCACCATATGTCCCTCAGGTGGGAACTCAACTGGGCACTGGACCTCTGCTTTCCACTTTTTGCCCCTCGAATATTTCCCTAGTAGAAGGAGAGGAACATATCGTCTCGGTTACGGATGTAACCCTCGTTCCCTGAGTAGGGAACGGAGACGTTACGTCAGAAGTGACGGAGATTGGGGGTTTCGCATAGAAAGCCAATCCTCTTCGAGTATTTAAAAACGAGCCAATGGCATGCAATGCCTTGGGGCTGCGAAAATTTGCATAGCGTACTCCGCCCTACTCCGTGAGTATAAAAGGAGGAAGTGAACGCAACCGCAGTATGTCTTCGCTGAGGAGCCAAGACTGAACTCGGCGTCTACCCAGCGATACAGCAGAAGTGGCAGGGAGACTTAACGTCTCCGTTTCCTACTTAGGGAATGAGGGTTACATCCGTAACCGAGACGTTCCCTTTCGTAGTCACTTCGAGTTACGTCAGAAGTGACGGAGATTGGGGGTCTGTGCCATCACGCCATCTTCAAGCTGTCTTCCAGTGCCCTGCGAAAGTCTGGACCCCTGAAAACCTTCCTTAGGGGATCCCGCTTTAACACAGGAATACCAAGGTACACTGGGAAACATATCCCGGGAGGGATATGCAACCAGATGCCTACCAAAGGGAGGACTTACAAATACGCATATGGCCGCAAGGAACACATATGGAATCACTGGAGCACCAACCGCAGGTGGCTACTGGAATTTAACTCCAGGGGTGGCAGATGGCTTGCCAAGGGAAGACACATGCTCACAGAGGCTTACAGTGGAAATACACATGAGACAGTTACCATGGGGAACCGTGCACATGGAGGCACCTAGCCAGCATCCAGAGCAACAGCAGTGGTGCCCGCATCGTAGGTGCTGGAGGACTCAAGGCTTCAAAGGAAGAACTGAGGAGATATCGCACTTATCCAGTCCGTGGAGTGGAATGGCGAGCAAGCGAAGACACCTAAGCGGGTCCAGTACCGCCGGAAGCGAGTACGTGAGAGGACACCGGCTCAATTCGCAGATTATAGAATCTGGCGAAGGTGTTGGGTGTCGCCCAGCCTGCAGCTCTGCAAATGTCTGTTAGCGAGGCGCTGTGCGCTAGAGCCCAAGAGGAGGCCACACTCCGAGTGGAATGGGCCGTCACACCAAGGGGGCACGGACAGCCTTGCTGCTGGTAAGACAAAGCAATGGCGTCCACTATCCAGTGGGACAGCCGTTGCTTTGAGAGAGCCCTTCCCTTCTGGCTCCCCCCATGACAGACAAAGAGCTGGTCTGAGGTCCTGAAACACCGCGTTCTGTCGACATAGGTGCAGAGAGCACGTAACGGACAGAGCAGTGCCAAGGCTGGGTCTGCCTCCTCCAGGGGCAGCGCTTGCAGGTTCACCACCAGGTCCCGGAGGGGAGTGGTAGGAACCTTGGACATATATCCAGGCCGGGGTCTCAGGAATACGTGAGAGTAAGCCGGCCCGAACTCCAGGCACACTTCGTTAACAGAGAGTGCGTGCAGGTCCCTTACTCTCCTGATGGAGACCAATGCAATCAGGAGTGCTGTCTACGTAGGACAGGGCAAAAACTCTACCGACTGCAAAGGCTCCAGGGGAGGCCTCTGCAGAGCACTTAGATCTAATGAGAGGTCCCCAGAGGGCAGGAGGGGAGGGAGGCGGATTTAGCCCCCTCGCTCCCCTCAGGAACCTGATGACCAGGTCATGCTTCCCATAGACTTACCTTTCACTGCATCATGAGACGCGGCAATGGCTGCGACATAAACCCAAAGGTTGGAGGGCGACAGCCTACGCTCCAACCTTTCTTGCAGGAAGGAAAGCACGACTCCGATCGAACATCTCCGGGGGTCTTCTCAGCGAGAAGAGCACCAGCTGACGAAGAGGTTCCACTTCAACGCGTACAGGTGTCTCGTGGACGACGCTCTAGCGGAAGTGATGGTTGCCGCCACCGCAGGTGGCAACGAACTCAAACCTGCCCCGTCCCGTCCCGGAGCCACATGTGTAGTCTCCAGGATCAGGACGAGGGTGCCACGGAGTGCCCCGTCTCTGAGTGAGTAGATCTTGTCTCAGAGGAATAGGCCAAGGAGGTGCTGTCGCGAGGAGCAAGAGTTCGGAGAACCACGTCTTGGTGGGTCAATAGGGGGCTACCAGCAAGACCTGCTCCTCGTCCTCCTTGATCTTGCACAACACCCGTGCAAGGAGGCTCACTGGGGGAAACGCATACTTGTGTGGGCCCCGCGGCCAGCTGTGCGCCAGCGCATCTGAGCCGAGCGTACCGTCGGTCAGGGAATAAAACTGGGCGCAGTGGGATGAGTCCCGGGAGGCGAACAGATCTATCTGTGCCTCCCCGAACTGGTCCCAAATCAGCTGGACCGACTGGGGATGGAGTCGCCATTCGCCGGAGATAGGACAGACCCGTGACAGATCGTCGGCTGCCAGGTTCCGGTCTCCTGGAATGTATACTGCACGAAGGGACCTCAGGTGCTTTTGACTCCATAACAAGAGGTGGCGGGCGAGCTGCGACAACCGGCGTGAGCGTAGACCCCCCTGGTGGTTGATGTACGCTACTGCCGTGGTGTTGTCTGAACGGACAAGCACATGCTGGCCCCTGAGCAACGCTCGGAAGCGGTGCAGGGTGAGACGTACTGCCAGCAGCTCGAGGCAATTGATGTGCATGAGGCGCTGGGGTCCTGTCCAGGAACTCGCGGCTGCATGCCCATTGCACATGGCACCCCAACCCGTGGTAGACGCATCCGTGGAGACAACGAGATACCTGGAATCTCGCTGAATAGGGACGCCGGTCCGTAAAAAGCTGAGGTTCGACCACGGGAAGAAGGTTCGGCGGCACGCTGGAGTCACTGGAACTCGGAGCGAGCCGCGATGCCATGCCCACCTCGGGACCGTGGAGCGAACTCCCCTAAAGCGGGGAGGAGACCTCGCGAACTGAGTCGCGTAGCCGAATCTGATCGTTCTGATGACGCAGCGGGACAGGTCGGGGAGCTCTAGTCGGGATCCCAGGAACTGAACCAGCGGAGTCATGCGAACCACAGACGTCCCCCCGGAGGGGCAGCGGTACAGGGAGACCGGCATGCGCACGGGGGTTACCCTGTGCGGATGCACAGTCGATCCCCGTTCCCCAACAGAAGAGACCAGGGAAGGCAGAGCGTTCCACGGGGGTCTGTTCTGCCGGGGGTCTGGCGATAGAGGGGGAGGGGAGTGGTGTAGTCGGGGGACGGCACACGCTCCCATCCGCACCCTCAGAGACAGAGAGGAATGAACAGGGCGACGCACTGGACGTCGTGCGCGCTCATTCCAGTCTGTGTGCTCAATGACAGTGTCAGCTTTTCCTCAACCAGCTCAAGGAGCTAGCTAGAACAAAAGATTCTCCACCGGCCCTCCACCGGGGAAAGGAGGGGCCCTGCTACCGCCTCCTGAGAAAAACCATGACACTATCACTGAGCGGCCCACCTCAGGAACATTGCTTCGCCTGGCGTTTAGCGGGGCACACGGCCTGAGGGGTGGGGGACTTTTTTTTTTTAAGTGCATGTCAGTTCCGCATGCAACTCGGGGAAAAAGGAAATTGGGGTTGGCCGTGGCCGTGAGGCGGCAGCGTTACCCAAAAACCAATTATCCATCCGCGAGAGATCGGGATAGGGCGGAGTTTCACCCACCCGATGCTCACGGAGGCCCGAGATAGCATGCCATCATCGCGGGATCAGACACGGCGACTCCGACGCTCCGAGGGAGGCAACGCGGCCGCATCCTCACTTCCCGAGGAGTCAAGCCCGCCTTGTGATGCTGCGATCGTCATCGCATCACTCTCTGGAGCGCTGAACGAAACAGACGGTACCTCAGAGAGGCAGACGTCTGAAGCGATACAGCGCTCACTGGCTCTAACACTGGAGCGGTGGGTGTGACCCGAGGCTTTAACTAATGTCGGGGGGAGTGTCACACATTCACCGTCATATCACCCTATCCGTGAGTCGAAGAGCTTCTATTTTTAGAAGCAGAACGAGTAACGGACACGGGGACTCTCACTATCAGATCATTGAGTCTCGATCACAGTGTAGAGATGCTTATGTTCCCCTTTAGAAGGAACATGAGTCATCCGCGAACGCTGCTACTGCATGCTGAAGCCCAGGCACACACAGAGCAGCGATCGCGACCATCAGAAAATGACATGAAACGACCGCACCCAGAAGAACACGGGCGAGTCGTCTTTAAAAAGACGTGCCGCGTGCAGCACTTTCACTTAGAAAGGAGGAAATTCACTCTTTCAGCGCTGAGGCGACCAGGGAGAAGCGCAAAGTCTGGCAGACCACTGCTCAGATCGCAGGCGATGCAGAATCTCGCTGGGTACCGCCGTCACACCAACACTGAAGAGGACGCTCGTCTCGAAGAGTCTTGAACAGTGAGAATGGCTTTCAGGAGTGAAGAGTTCTCTTGGCTCCGAAGCGAAAACATACTGCGGTTGCGTTCACTTCCTCTTTTTATACTCACGGAGTAGGGCGGAGTACGCTATGCAAATTTCCGCAGCCCCAAGGCATTGCATGCCATTGGCTCGTTTTTAAATACTCGAAGAGGATTGGCTTTCTATGCGAAACCCCCAATCTCCGTCACTTCTGACGTAACTCGAAGTGACTATGAAAGGGAACCTAGGGCTTTCAGCTTCTACATCTAAAATATAAGAATGTCAAATGGTACAGCTTTTAAAAAATATGCTTATCATCATGTGACTCCAAGCCAAAGTGTGTGTGTTTTTTTTTCAAATGTCCAGGCTTATTATTTATATTATACCATAGAATTTTTTGAAAGGATATTCAGACTGTACTAAAAAAAAATATATATATATATAAAATAAAAAGTAAGTAAATGGTTTGCTAAAGTTGAATATGACAAGCTTTCAGCTTTCAATGAATATTAGTTCACTGGTCATATTTGTAACACATCCAGGAAACCTTTTTTAGGTTATGCAAGGCTAACTGCTATTTACTTGTATGGGGAACTCGAAAAATATTGTAAAATCAATCAAATCCGACATGATCACCGATCTGTCATAAGATCAAATAGAGTTAAAACTAAATATTGTTGAGATTTAGGCTATTGTGAATGTGCAGCAGTTCTCCTTTTTCTGGGAACCAGAAATTCAAATGGCAGCTGCAGTGATGAGTGACTTTACCAACTGCCTATTAGCGCTTTTATTTACAAAAGTTCTGCCCATTAGTGGCAAATTAGTAGCCTGGCTGCGCCCTCCTACGCACTTCCGCTCAATTTCATTTTACTTCTGTACTACGTCTGGGATCGCTCCATATCCTTAGGTTTCCAGAAATCAATTTTTTGTAGGACCAATCAGCGAATAGAGGGAGTGGCTGAGAAAGATGACGTTGATGTAAGCGCGTCAGTTTGAGTTCAGTAATGGCAGCGGAGAAAGACGTGAGAAAAGCTATTCGGTCTGTTGTTGGAAAAGAAACTGCCGAATATACAGAATTTAAAGCCGGATTGTTATCGTCTAACATCTTGTTGCACAAGTGAAGGAGGCAGAAAGTTTGGAAGTTTGTGCTGGGCAGTTCGTGCACGATGACCGTGACATTTTGGACGGACGGTTTAGCCTAGAGTTCGCGGTGTTCAGAAGCCCCGAGTCTTGGCTGCTAAACTATTGTTGAAGATCCGCTCAGGAGTCATGTCAGTCGCTCATATTCCCAACTGTAAATTTACTGATTCTTGTGATGAATAGAACATTTTGAGCCCCTTTGTGCACTCGTGCAGGAGGTTGGTGTGTCAGTTTTACATGTTGTAAATCATACAAATTGGTTGTAATTAAAAAAAAATAATAATTGTCATAAATAAAAATGTGAAAAACCATACTTTGAAGATATTTGATTTTCAGTTTTAGATGGCAATGGTTGATTTGTTTTACTAAAAAATATAAATGCCACATAAAGATGTACAAACACATACTTTGAAGACCATAATTAAGGTAATTAAAAAACAATAAGACGTAATATGAAAAATTGTTGTTTATTACACATCTGCAGATAGAGACAGACTGATCATTCACTGTAGCTGCTACAGCATTTGCGGCAGATCAGAAAACGACCACAGCGGTGTATTTGTAATGATTAGACACAGCTTCCACCGTTGAATGAATATATCACTGTCCTTCGTGTCAAATATACATTTCGAAATAATAATTTTTCCTAGATTAACAAAACCTGCGGCGCTCGTTGACTGAAATCCTATTGTAAACATAATCCTACAAGGAAGGAAACGTTTCTCAATGGAGCGGTTCCAGACTCTATGTGGAAATGAAATGAACTAGAGTCTGGTTTAACCAGGCTAGCAAATTAGTGGAAATAATATGAATTTATTTTAAACTCATAAATTAATAAATAAACTCATTTATTTTCATTATCATGAATTTTTTTCAGAATTGGTCAAAATAAACAGTATGTGATTGTTTTTGGGCTGTTGGAATCTACATATCTGTGATCTACACGTAATGCCTGGTAAAGACTTGACCTGACCTCGTCATAAATTAACCAAAAAACATATAATGCATCAATAAAAAGTAATCAGTATTAGTAAAAGTAACTAAAACAGCCCTCTCAATCTTACGCTAGGTTTTATCCTAAAATACATTATTTTAAACAGACATTAATCGCCTGACTGTATGGGGCTGCATGTGCATTGCTCACTTTAAAGAATAACTGACAGCATTGGCACACGGATATCGAAAGCTATTAGTATTTGCAAATTACAATAATGTGAGCTAACAATAACTGAAATGTTTTATTCTTTTGCTAAATACTTACTTGTGTTTTCTGACGACGAGTTAGATGAACGAGGCAAACTTGAGCACTGCAGGGGGCGTGAAAGCGACGAGGCGAAGGCGCCGAAAATGTGTAACGATCGATTGGTTACCAAGCCAGTGGGTGTTTCCATACCTGGAGCAGCAAAGGACTAAAACTCAGGGCAAATTATGTACCTTTTTTAATTTATTAATTTATTTGTATTAATGATTGGTCAATACTTTTACTATTCCGAACACAATCACAAAAAAGAAACAAAAACGCGTGTATTTGTGAGCAAAAAAGTCTAAATCAGAGAGCAGAACAAATAGAGCAGAACAAATAAAGCAGACAGACATAACTACTATAACTAGCATAAATGATTCACATTGAATTATTGAAAAGTCTTTAAACATTTTGTTTCACGGAAATTGATCATTCAGAATTAAACTGTAAAAATATAAAAAAAATAATGTTTGCTTTTACTTCTTATGTATTAAATACAGGCAATTGGTTGATGAAACATTGATTAAATTAAAGTTAAAATTGGAAGGAAAACGAAATTTACTTTAAATAAAGGCTTTTTGCTTTTGAGGTCTGTGGAAGTTTTAAATTTGTCGCTTCAAAGCGCCCATCTGAATAACGGAGAACTGTCACGTCTGTAACATTGTTTTATCCTCATAAATTCGAACACGAAAAATAAAATAAAATGAATATTTTATGTTCTGTGGAGAGCCAACCTCATTTGATTTGTGCAGTGTAATTGAATTACAAAAAATATTTATTTTGCCTCCTTAAAGATTTTTTTGTCACGCATGAATGCATGTCTATTTCCTTAATATTAAATATGAAAACGCAGACTGATATTTTTCTAATGTCTGGACTCCTTTGAGGGAGTAGCATGGATAGCCTAAACAAATGTTTCAATATATTGGTATTAATGCTTTTTCTGAGAATTTATATTTCAAGTTTTGACTGCAAATGCCACGTCCATAACGCTGGAATTCCCCAATTTTAAATAATTTATCCTCAACTAGTTTTGTGGTGTGTACGTATTTTATAATGTTAACCTCAAATAATACTAATAGAAGGCCTAATTTAAAGATGTGCATTGGATCTGGACGGAGTATAACGCTGCGTTGGAAGGGGTGTCTCGCGATTCTGCAGATTTGTGGATCTGACTCGGCCCTACCATATGGGCCCGGGACTGACTTGCTACGCCACGTCCTGGGCCCCTTTCCTGCAAGATCGGCGGCGTTTGAGGGGCCCCTAATTGGCACGGGGCCCTGGGGCGGCCGCACCCAAGCACCCACGCTATCTCCGCTACAGATTTCATGGCTTTTTCCACTTCAGCCATACTATCTGCATCACAAACATTTTTAAAACTCTCATCTACTTTGGGGATCCAATCTTTAACCTGTTAACTGTCACCCCCCCTTTTTTGAATAGACATGAAAATGCACATTTCAAACTTAAATGGTTGTAAATCAAGAATGCTTTGGAATATAGACATATGATTGGTCTTGTTTTAAAGAAGACATTTGGCAGATTTTTGTAGAAGTGAAATAAATTAAGAAAGTGAAACAGAAAAAAAGTTATAGAAGTTTGAGTTTATGGAAATGTACGATGTAAAAATATTAATTATTCATATTTTACATAAAATATATATTTTCAAAACCTGGGCTACTCTAAAATGGCAGAAAGATCAAAGCCAAAAATCTGAACAAGTTGTGTTTCAAATTTTAGGTTGATATCTCAAAAAATGAGCTTTCAGTAAGATTTTGTTTGAGCGCAGTACCACACTTTTTCACTAGGGCACAATCAGACTCCATTACTGCCCATATAAGGGCGCCTGCATATCCGTTCGTATTTTAAGTGATATGAACCATTATTTTCACAATTTTCATACAATTTCTGAAGTAGAGATCCTATTCAGAAGTAGCATGGGAAGTTTGGCAGATTTTGATATGAACTGAACCTCTAAGAAACACATACAAAGAACACGCATGTAAGTCATAGCTAGCTGACACGTCACAAATGGTGAATTTCTTATTTTTTTCTTGATATTTCAAACTTTTCAGACCTTTTTTTTCCAAAATAATTGAATGGATTCTATCTTTTGAACTTTTGTCATGAAAACAAACTGAGGTATCTACCATTTTTTCATGATTTTTCATGTTTACTGCTATTTTAAAATAAAGGTCTGAACACGCCTTATAAGTATGAAAATATTCTTGTTTTATATTGATAAATTATGGCTCCTCTGTAATATATTTTGAAAATCAGTCACCAAATATGGAAACTAGAGATTGTAAGCTTTCAAATGATATATAGTTTGTCAATATTGTTTAAGGTATTTACTAACATATTATTGTTTTAAAAATATAGTGGCAAACGTCCCACCTGTGGGACGGTGACAGATCAAAGAATGCATCTGTGTGTGAATAAGAGGAGGAATACAGTTTACTAGAAATTGTAGATTTCCTTAGAAATCTCATCAGGATCTGTGCATTCTTGGTTATTAATTACCAAAGACTCAATACAATTACGCTCCTGTCTCCTTTTCTCCAATCTACAAAAATATGGGTTCACCCTCCTCTATCCACTTTGCCCTTGATCTTATATACGCACCTTTGGCTTTATCAACATAAATGTTGTCTATAGAGAAGATTGTATAATAAGGCCCTGTCCCAATATCCGCACTTGCGCCCTTGTGCCCCTCAATGCGCGTTCTCGCTAAGGGGTGCAAGACCGTAGGGTGTCCCAATCATCTAATAGTGTTCTCCAGGGGTGATCAAAAGGGCACTTAATGCACCCTTTTCGTAAGTGCGCATCAGACCTCACTTTGCTATAGGATATTACCCAGAATCCTTGTAGGGGAGAACGGTTGCTATGGTGCTGTTCGGGAGCGGAAACTCCAAAGATAAAGGATGCCAGTGTGGTGAAGAATTTTTCAAAAATATTTGTGTTATTGGGTCACGAAATGTAGTTTTAAGAGTTTTTCAGTCGAGAATATAGTTGTTTAAAGCTCAAATCTTTTTATGTCGCCTTTTTTGTCGCCTATCGCCTTTTTATGAGGCGATATGTCTCAATACAGAGTACTTCAAAAACAAGTTAAAAGGGAACTTAAGCTGGCCAAACGTAATTATAAAAACAAAGTCGAGAACATGCTGAGCACAGGCAACTCACGTCCTGCATGGGACGGCGTGAAAGCCATGATGGGGATGCAGCCTAAGAAGGGTCCGATTTCCATAAATGGTATAATAATAATAATAATAAAACTTTATTTTATATAGTGCCTTTAAAAGTAGTATCTCAAAGCACTTTACATAAAAAAAAGATACACAACAGTCTAGGCAATAAAAACTAAACAAGCAATAAAATAAAAGGCAAATATAATAACAATCACAGTGATCACACAATCACATAAAATCCACCCTAAAAAAAATACGTTTTAAGGGAGGATTTAAAAACTCTAAGTGATTCTGCATTTCTAATCTCAGAGGGCAGGAAATTCCACAATTTTGGAGCTAAAGAAGAAAAAGCCCGATCACCCATAGTTTTTAGCCGTGTTGTTTGGACGGTTAAAAGACCAGCTTCAGAAGATCGCAAAGCACGTGTAGGAGTGTAGGGGGTTAAAAGCTCACGCAAATATTGAGGGGCCAAGTTATTCAGGGCCTTATAAGTGAGCATGAGGATTTTAAAATCAACACGAAAACTGACTGGAAGCCAGTGCAATTTTTCCAGGATTGGTGTAATGTGTTCCCTTGCACTGGTCCCAGTCAGAATTCTAGCAGCCGAATTTTGAACCAACTGTAATTTACTTAGGGTAGCTTTAGAAACCCCAGCCAGCAAAGCGAATAATCAATTCTTGAAAAAACAAAAGTATTGATTAACTTTTCAGCCACAGAGAATGTAAACAAAGAACATAATTTGGCAATGTTTCTGAGATGAAAAAATTATGTTTTGACTGTGTTACGAAAATGATGGTCAAATGTTAAATTGGCGTCAAATATCACCCCCAGATTTTTTAGTTTAGTTTGCAATTTCAAAGCTGAGCCATCCACACTTAAAGTTATGGACTCTGCTTTACGCAACTGATGAGGTGAACCAATAAGCATCATTTCAGTCTTATCACTGTTCAGACAGAGAAAGTTTTCAGACATCCATTTCTTTATCTCAGTAAAACACTGAGAAATAAAAGACACAGGCATATTGACATCAGGTTTTGAATGTAGATAGATCTGAGTGTCATCGGCATAAAAGTGAAAGTTAAGACCAAGTGTTCTTAAAAGTTGGCCAAATGGAAAAATGTAAATACTAAAAAGTAACGGGCCCAAAACTGATCCCTGGGGAACACCAGAGCGCACCACACCGACCTCAGACTTGCAAACACCCATCACAACAAACTGCTTGCGATCAGAGAGATAGGACTTAAACCAATTTAATGCAGAATCAGAAACTCCAAAGATGGTCTCTAAGCGATTGATTAAAATCGAGTGATCTATAGTGTCAAAAGCGGCACTAAGATCAAGAAGGATCAGTATAGATAGACGGCCAGAATCAGAAGCCATTAACAAATCATTAGTCACTTTGACCAGTGCTGTCTCAGTGCTGTGCAGTTTCCGAAATCCAGACTGAAGTGGCTCAAAAAGATCATTAGCAGAAAGATGAGACAGTAGTTGAGAAGCCACTGTTTGTTCCAAAATTTTGGCGAGGAATAGACCTTTCTCACAACTTCCGTATTTGTGACCGGAAATACGCAATTGTCGTGGTAAACTTCTTCCGCTCCATTCATAACAGATAGCGCCGAAGGCAACTAGTGAGAGTTGTTGCGTACCGATCTTTTTTGTTATTCCCAAAAGCAGCCATACCTATCGTTTTCATTCCTTCCCTCGTCAGTTCCCTGTCGATGAAGTTCGACGGAAATGGATTCAGGCAATCTGGCGGGATGTTATTGATCCTGTGATCTTCTGTACTTCTCATGTCACCATTCACTAATAAGCCGTCATTGTTTGTTTATTTTTTATGTTTTATGATTTGCGTATTTTTGAAGTAACGTTAGTTCATGTTCAACTGTATTAAGATATTTGTATCCAGCGGAATAAGCACATAAAATATACACCACAATATAAAACAAGATAAATAAGAACACACAACAGTGGGCTACATATAAATTTAAAATATTAATATATACCATTCTGAGTATTTAACAATCTGAGTGTACAAGGAATAAATTAATATTTGTATAATTTGTCTTCATCTTTGATCGTTCTAGCAACAGCAGTGCAAAAAATTCGGGATAACTGTTGAATAAAACTGACAGACTTCTTTCTGGTATTCACATCAAAATGTAGTTTATTGTAAATAATATTCCCTAAATATGAATAACTTTCCACACACTCCACCTTCTTACCTTTAATTAACGTATATTGGGAAGAATGAGCTTCAGTTCTAAAATCAATATCATATCTTTGGTCTTAGATAAATCAGCTGCAGACAAGCATCACCACAGCATTTTACAAAGTCATCAACAACTGGACCATGACAAGTTTAAATTTTTTCGAAGTTTTGAAGACTCTCTGATCAATTTTCTCCTCCCAGAGTAGGTTTTTCTGATGTGTTAACAGTTGACGGGAACTCCGTTTCCACAACGATTACGTATTTCCGGTTTTTGTGAAAAAGGTCTATGGAAGATTAGAGATGGGTCGAAAATTATTCAGATTATCAAAGTCCATGTTGTTAGTTTTTGGTACAGGGGTGACAGCAGCAGTTTTAAGTGCAGCTGGCACAACACCAGTGCACAGGGAGTTATTGATAATTCTCAAAACAAAGGGAGAGAGGGAATCAAAACATGATTTAAAAAGGCAAGATGGTATAGGATCAACTCTAGAAGTTGAGGCTTTCAGTTTTGAAACCGTATTACCCAGAGACTGGGAATCATGAATTGCAAAATTAGAGAGCGAGACACCAGAAAATGCAAATGTATCTGAAGAGGAGGCAGCAACGGTATGAGTGGCAACAATGTGGTTTCGTATATTGTCAATTTTGGTGCTAAAAAATTCCAAAAACATATTACAAAGGTGAGTTGAAGCAGGAACATTAGAGACGCTGTGATTTTTAAGCAGCTTGTTGATTGAGTGAAACAGTTTTTTTGGGTTTCTCTGATTGCTGACAATTATACGAGAAAGATAAACAGATCTGCTGACACAATTTCAGCCTTATATTTGAGTAAGCTGTCTTTCCAGGCCTGGTGATGAACAGCTAAACCTGATGTGCGCCATCTACGCTCCATTTTGCGACACAAAGTCTTCATGGCACGCAGATCATCATTGTACCAAGGAGCGGAGCGTGCAAAAGAAACAGATCGTGATTTCCAGGGAGCCAGCGTATCCAGGCCAAACAACAGTACAGAATTCAGCATTGAAACATTGTCATTCAGATCAGCAGATAGAGAGTCACAGTTTAAAAGAGAAAAATCAGAGGGCTCAATAGATCTCCAATTCCTATAATTTATGATGCGTGAAGTGATTGTATACATGACTGGTATTTCCAAATTAAAAATGACAGCCCGGTGATCAGACAGACCTAAATCAGTGGTAGATAACTGAGTCACAAATGAACCACTGGAAATCACAAGGTCTAAAGTGTGGCCTTGGTCTAATTCAAAGCACTCCAATATGGACAGAAAGTCTTTTGTTATTGCGGAGTCTTTTATATCCATATGAATGTTGAAATCCCCCAGTAAAAGAATTCTTTCAAATCTGAGGAAGAGAAAAGACAACATATCTGATAATTCAGATAGAAAGTCTTTATTAGTCTTAGGAGGCCTGTAGAGTGTAGCCACTACAGTCGGAAGGGGCGTAGAGACACTCAGAACAAGACATTCAAATGAGTCAAATTTGGGAGCAGCCACGGGACACAAGTTGAACTTTA
The DNA here is from genome assembly GCF_016745375.1 of Pimephales promelas. The sequence goes on from NW_024121138.1 coordinate 175,187, forward strand.
AACTGTGCAGCACGATGATACCCCCACCTCTACCAGAAGAATGCGGGAGATCAAATAATCCATAGCCAGCAGGAGTCAGATCTTGCCCTCTCTAATGAATTAAACACCTTTTATAATCGCTTTGATATTTATGATTTTAGTGAGGAGCTGCCAGTTTTTAATAACGTTGCCCCCGGGCAGTGTAAAGTCCAGATTGACAGAAAAAGGTCCTGACACTCTTTAGAGGTACAAATGAAAGAAAAAGTCCCGGCTCTGATGGCATTGGTGGCCGTATATTGAAGAACTGTGCTGAACAGCTCGTAGACATTTTTTGTTTTATTTTTAGAATGTCTTTGCATCATCACACCGTTCCTCGCATTTGGAAAGACTCAATTATTGTTCCGGTGCCTAAAATCAAATCTCCAGTGTCCCTTAATGACTTCAGGCCTGTGGTGTTAACGTCACTCACTATGAAAACATTAGAGAAGATCGTGAAAGACGAACTTTTAAAATCTGTCCAAGATCTACTAGATCCGTTTCAATTTGCCTATAGGCCGAACCGGGGTGTGGAAGATGCTGTCTGTACTTTCTTGAATTTAATTCATACCCATCTCGAGAATGCAAAGAGTTTTGTGCGGCTGTTTTTTTATCGACTTCTCTTCAGCTTTTAATTGTATCCAACCACATATTTTAGCAGGGATTCTGAAAGGTACATTTAATATAGATCCTTGTCTTATTTGTTGGTTGATGAATTTCTTAACTAATAGGTCTCAACGAGTAAGAGTGAATAGTATGCTATCTGATGTTCTCCTTTCTTCCTCCGGCTCCCCTCAGGGCTGCGTCCTCTCCGCGATCCTATTTATTTTATACACAAACACTTGCCAAAGCCGGCATACTGGGCGTCATATCATTAAGTTTGCCGACGACTCGGTAATAGTGTCATCGCTGACGCATAACGACCCTGAGCATGGCGCTATTTTAAATGATTTTACAAAGTGGTGTAAATCGTCTTTCATTAAGATTAATGAAACAAAAACTAAAGAAATGCTGATCGATTTTATGTATTTATGTGTATGTGTTATGTCATATGCTGCGGCACAACAAATTACCCCTCGGGGTTAATAAAGACTCCTTGAACCTTGAACCTTGAAATCTGTGGTTTATTTATAAAAATAGCGCCTATTTTAAAAAAATGATCTGACGTTCGGAGTTCCAGGTAGTCACAGGGCGGCGGGTGCTCAGCGCTCATGTACCCCGCCTGCAACAGCCTTGCCCCGGCTAGTCATTCTTGCGTTTCCCGCGGGCTCTGTGTCTAGTGGTTAAACATGAGCTATAAATCGGCTTGTGTACATCAGACGGGCGATCTTTGGTCTCATTATTCTATGATTTGTTCCCTGGAAAATCGTTTTGGCTGAGGGGAAAAGTGAAGTTTCATAACTATATATTTAGGCTATTTAACTGTAACGTTGAAACGTTTGACTGAATCTTTTAACTTGCCTTATTTGTTGACTTATATAGCTTCTTATACTTATACTACTTATACTTTTTAAGCTTATACTTTAATAATGGCTATTCTTGGTCAATAAAATAAAAAGAGACAAGGTTGTGTCATTTTATTTTATACAGCCATGTTAGGCTATTTTAATCTATAGCCTATACAAATATAGTATATCACCAACACGTCATGTTTTTTTTTTCTTTCTTTTTTTTCATGTATGGGAATTTTATATAGCAATTTCCATAATAACAATTAACATTGCATTTCGAATCTCTGTGAATATGGTAAGGCAGTATAAACTCAGGTAAACCTCAATCACATTTTATCTTAGCCAAAAAGTGTTTTAATATTAATAGCATTAACAGAAAGGTTGCTGGCTAAGAGTTAAAAAAAGTAGCTTTTTGAGGTGTGCAAAACTGTCCCAATTCTGCTCTTCACAGCTTCGGGAGAGAGAGTATATGGGGCACAACCCATCAAACTGACAGGTTTATTGCCCCTCATAAAAATAAGCCCCGCCCCTTTTTACCCCTCCCACCCCTCCCATTTATGGACTGTACGTACACCGTGGGAAAATTCCCACGGTCTCCCCTCCTCTTTCCGCCCCCCACCATCCCTTCACCACCATCCCACTTCTGGACTGGTCACATGATCGTGGGAAAATTTTCCCACGAACCGGAACCCCCTCACCACCACCACCCCCCCCACTTCTGGAGAGGTCATGTGATCATGGGAAAATTATCCCATGGACCACATCTGACGATGTACTTTTACACAATTACACATCGTTTAAAAGTATTAAAATACACGTATCTTTAGTGTTCAAACACTTTCAAACGTTTAGACATAAAATAATTAATAAATTTAAAAATATAATTCAAATTATTAACGTTATCAAAATGCATATTAAAACAGTATGTATTAAAATTACATCAAACAATTATTAAAGCATATCAAAACTAAATCCTGTTTTCTTGCTGAAAGAAGAACAAAAATTATCCCATTTAAATATCCATCTCCATAGATTTATCCAGTTTAAAGATCCATCAGCAAATATATATCCAACAACAAAGGTTATCCAAAAGGTATCCAACTGTCACAGTGTCTAGTTGTGTTCCCTTGTTTGTCCACTAGATGTCCTCCCTCCCCTCGGTGTCATGTACCTCTGGAACTGCATTTCCCATCATCCTGTTCTGTCACTTACTGATCATTGTTCTCAGCTGTTCCCACTCACATCATTTGTATCTGACTATTTATACCCTGTCTGTTTCTGTGTTCATTGTGGATTCCTTGTTTATTGTCACCACACTTCGGGTGTCTGCATTCTGTCTGCTTCTTGTTTGTTTTATGTTTTTGGACTGCCTTTCTGGAATTTTGACCCTTTGCCTGGACTGGTTTTGTGAGTACGGATTTCCCATTAAAAATACTGCATTTGGATCTAACGTTTCCTGTGTGTGTGTATCGTGACAGAAGGAATCCACCATGAATAGATCCAGCGGTATGGGTTTTCCTGCCTCTTCCCCAGCCACAGCGAGACAGAGGAAACATCAGAGGGGGAGTTCGCCATCGGGGAAGGTGCCACCTCGGATGAATATTTCCGAGTGCTTTGAATTCTGGGCTCACTTTACGGAGGAGACCGTGGTGGTAGAACCTTCCGAGCCCCCTTCCATCGAACACGGACGGTCGTTTGAGGGAACTCGGTTGGCCAGGAGGAGGGTCCCTCTTCCGGGGGTCCCAGTTCCGATGGTCCCGAAAAGGAGGAGGAAAAGGAAGACTTCCTCCGTGTCTATCCCCGTGGTCCCGGTTCCGGTGGTCCGCGGAAGGAGACACCTCCCGTCTGCCCAGCGAGAGACTGTCCACGTCTCGTCTGCCCAGCGAGAGACTGTTCACGTCCCGTCTGCCCAGCGAGAGACTGTTCACGTCCCTGAGCCAGTGCGAGAGACTTTCCCTGAGCCGGTGCCTGTCCCTGAGCCGGTGCCTGTCCCTGAGCCGGTGCGAGAGACTGTCCCTGAGCCGGTGCCTGTCCCTGAGCCGGTGCCTGTCCCTGAGCCGGTGCGAGAGACTGTCCCTGAGTCGGTGCCTGTCCCTGTCCCTGAGCTGGAGCTCATGTTGGTTCAGGACCCAGCGTTTTTGTCTGTGTTTGTGTCTGTTCTTGTGACTGTGTCTGTTTCAGTGTCAGTTCCTGAGCCGGCGCCTGTTCACGAGCCGGAGGCAGAGCCAGCGCCTGTTCCTGAGCCGGAGGCAGAGCCAGCGCCTGTTCCTGAGCCGGAGGCAGAGCCAGCGCCTGTTCCTGAGCCGGAGGCAGAGCCAGCGCCGGTTCCTGAGCCGGAGGCAGAGCCAGGGCCGGTTCCTGAGCCGGAGGCAGAGCCAGTGCCGGTTCCTGAGCCGGAGGCAGAGCCAGTGCCGGTTCATGAGCCGGAGGCAGAGCCAGTGCCTGTTCCTGAGCCGGAGGCAGAGCCAGTGCCTGTTCCTGAGCCGGAGGCAGAGCCAGTGCCTGTTCCTGAGCCGGAGGCAGAGCCAGTGCCTGTTCCTGAGCCAGAGCTCATGTCGGTTCCGGACCCAGTGTTTGTGTCTGTGTTTGTGTCTGTCTTTGTGACTGTTTCCGTTCTAGTGTCTGTTCCCGAGCCGGTGTCTGTTCCCGAGCCGGTGTCTGTTCCCGAGCCGGTGTCTGTTCCCGAGCCGGTGTCTGTTCCCGAACCGGTGTCTGTTCTCGAGCCGGTGTCTGTTCCTGAGAGGGCTTCACCGCCCTGGCCGCCCGAGGGGTCTTCACCGCCCTGGCCACCCGAAAGGTCTGCTCCGCCCTGGCAACCCGAGAGATCTGCTCCGCCCTGGCAACCCGAGAGATCTGCTCAGCCCTGGCCACCCGAGGGGTCTTCACCGCCCTGGCCGCCCGAGGGGTCTTCACCGCCCTGGCCACCCGAGGGGTCTTCACCGCCCTGGCCGCCCGAGGGGTCTTCACCGCCCTGGCCACCCGAGGGGTCTTCACCGCCCTGGCCACCCGAGGGGTCTTCACCGCCCTGGCCGCCCGAGAGGTCTTCACCGCCCTGGCCACCCGAGGGGTCTTCACCGCCCTGGCCACCCGAGGGGTCTTCACCGCCCTGGCCGCCCGAGGGGTCTTCACCGCCCTGGCCGCCCGAGGGGTCTGCTCCGCCCTGGCCGCCCAAAAGGTCTGCTCCGCCCTGGCCGCCCGAAAGGTCTGCTCCGCCCTGGCCGCCCTGGCCGCCCGAAAGGTCTTCGCCGCCCTGGCCACCCGAGGGGTCTGCTCCGCCCTGGCCGCCCGAGGGGTCTGCTCCGCCCTGGCCGCCCGAGGGGTCTGCTCCGCCCTGGCCGCCCGAAAGGTCTGCTCCGCCCTGGCCGCCCGAGGGGTCTTCACCGCCCTGGCCGCCCGAGGGGTCTTCACCACCCTGGCCGCCCGATAGACCCTATGTTTCGCCCTGGTCCCTGATTAAGCCCTCACCCCTTGTTCCTGTCTCCCTTCATGGACCTGGCCCACCATCCCTCCCCCTGATCCTCCACCGTTCCACCTCCCTCCTGAACTCTTGTGATTGTGTTGTTGTTGTCGTGGAGTGTCTGGTAGCCACTCCGTAGAGGGGGGGTTATGTCACAGTGTCTGGTTGTGTTCCCTTGTTTGTCCACTAGATGTCCTCCCTCCCCTCGGTGTCATGTACCTCTGGAACTGCATTTCCCATCATCCTGTTCTGTCACTTACTGATCATTGTTCTCAGCTGTTCCCACTCACATCATTTGTATCTGACTATTTATACCCTGTCTGTTTCTGTGTTCATTGTGGATTCCTTGTTTATTGTCACCACACTTCGGGTGTCTGCATTCTGTCTGCTTCTTGTTTGTTTTATGTTTTTGGACTGCCTTTCTGGAATTTTGACCCTTTGCCTGGACTGGTTTTGTGAGTACGGATTTCCCATTAAAAATACTGCATTTGGATCTAACGTTTCCTGTGTGTGTGTATCGTGACACCAACAGCAACGCTTTATTCCAAAGGTATATATCCAAAACTTTAGAGATATTCCAAAAGTCCTCCAATTCAAACTTCAAAGCCCAACAAAACACGTCCGAACACTCCTGAAACAACCCAAGAATGACATCTCGAACCTCTGTACTGTGACCAGGCTCAAGCTCCGCTTCTTAGATCCCTCCCACAACACGTGATGAAGAGGGGCGTGGAAATAGAAAGTTCCCACGCCTCTTCACACAGGATTAGAGGAGGTGTGTTCTTGTAGCTCCTCCCAATTCTACAACCGTTAATACCCTCCCACACAGTCATTCTATCTCAAAACACACAACATGTCTCAAGAGGATATCACATCACCAAACCCCCCTTCCGGATCTGTTGATGGATATGCTACAAATGGATACCCCCACCAAAGCATCGACTGGCTAAATAAATTTTGTACGGAACTTGGATTTCACAATCTCGCATTCCTCACGAGCTACGGGGCTGACGTTTGTGCCGCCACTGCTGCCACTGCTGCTGCTGCTGCTACTGCTACTGTTGCAGCCGAGACTCCTGGCACCACGTTTAGTGACGAGCTGGACGGGTGCCTTGGTGATACTGGCCACAGGATTATTAACTACACTGTGTGTAGTCTCCACGACTACACACAGTGTCACCACCCAGAAACAGATTATCATGTACCCCAACCAAAAGCCTTGGATAACCCGGAATGTCCGTCTCGTCTTGAAGGCCCGTAATAATGCATTCAGGTCAGGGGATGCACAGGCCTACAGTACAGCCAGGGCTAAGCTGAAAAGGGGTATCAAAAATGCCAAACACCACTACAAAGGGAAGGTAGAAGAACACTTCTCCAACTCCAACCCCCGGCGTATGTGGCAAGGACTCCAGATAATCACAGACTACCGGACCATCAAACCATCCCCTGCGTCCTCTGATATCTCCTTCCTCAACGAGCTCAACAACTTTTATGCTCATTTTGAGCGGGGGAACTCAACAACTGTGACTAAGGCAGTGGTGACTTCAGAACACCAACCTCCGACTCTCTCCCCCACTGACGTAGGAGCAGTGCTGAGCAGGATTAATGTCCACAAGGCTGCAGGTCCTGACGGCATCCCTGGGCGTGTTCTCAGAGTGTGTTCTGGGGAGCTGGCAGGGGTGCTGACGGACATATTTAATCTATCCTTGGCCCATGCTGTGGTACCAGCCTGCTTCAAATCCACCTCCATCGTTCCGATACCCAAAAACTCCAACCCATCAAGCCTGAATGACTACCGCCCAGTAGCCCTCACCCCAATCATCACTAAGTGCTTAGAGCAGCTGGTCCTAGCACACCTCAAATCCTGTCTCCCCCCCACCCTGGACCCCCACCAATTTGCATACCGTCAGAACAGGAGCACAGAGGATGCAGTCTCCATTGCGCTGCACTCTGTCTTCTCACACCTGGACAATAAAAACACCTATGCCAGAATGCTGTTTATAGACTTCAGTTCAGCATTTAATACAATCATCCCCTCACAACTCATCAGGAAACTTACAGACCTAGGTATCAATTCCCTCATGTGTAACTGGCTACTGGACTTCCTGACCAGCCGGCCCCAACATGTCCGACTGGATAACCACCGCTCATCCACCATCACAATGAACACCGGAGTACCACAAGGCTGTGTATTGAGTCCCTTCCTCTACTCCCTCCTCACCTATGACTGCAGACCTGTCAACTGTTCAAATAACATCATTAAGTTTGCAGATGACACCACGGTGATCGGCCTCATCAAAGACAGCAACGAGGCCGCCTATAGGGAGGAAGTGATTCGTCTGGCTGAGTGGTGCGACACCAACAACCTGCTGCTCAACACTCAGAAGACCAAGGAGCTCATTGTGGACTTCAGGAGGAATGCTAGCCCACACCTACCCGTCTACATCAAGGGGATGGCTGTGGAGTGTGTGAACAGCTTTAAGTTTCTGGGAGTCCACATCTCTGAGGATCTCACCTGGACGACTAACTGTTCCAACCTGGTCAAGAAGGCTCACCAGCGTCTCTTCTTTTTGAGGACTCTGAGAAAGAACCATCTGTCCTCAGACATCCTCGTGTACTTCTACCGTTGCACCATCAAGAGCACCCTGATCAACTCTATAACAGTTTTTGTATGGGAGTTGCTCTGCTTCGGACCAGAAGGCGTTGCAGAGGGTGGTGAAAGCCGCTCAGCGGATTGCCGGAGCACCACTTCCTTTCATAGAGGACCTCTACAGGAAACGGTGTCTGAAAAGGGCTGGGAAAATTATCAAGGACCCCAGTCACCCACCACATAGATTCTTCACCCTCCTGCCCTCTGGGAGGCGCTACCGAAGCCTCCGGACTAAGACCACCAGGTATCGGAACAGCTTCTTTCCTACAGCTGTCAGACTCCTAAATTCTGCCTCTTGACATCCCACCCCCATTAAAATTTATGGATTGAATATCACTACTGTATCCACATATCTCACCAACTTTTAACTGCACTACTGTAAATACCGTATAGACTCCATGCTGTACAATACAATAATTATAGTTTTACAGCTGTTATTAATATTAACATCTGCATATTGTATATTTATAGTTGTCATAGCCTTTATATCTTTTATATATATATATATTTATTAACCTTTACAAATAAAATGTTCATAGCATGTACATAGCTTGTAATATATTCTTGCTAAAGCACTTCTGGATAGATGCAATTGCATTTCGTTGCTTGTACTCGTGACATGCAATGATAATAAATTGAATTCTATTCTATTCTATTAAAGCAGTCGTTACCATCATACTGGAATATCTGATTGATAAGCAAATGAAGAAGGATTGTGCTGGATGTACCGTAGACCATCCATCCCAAACAAGACATTCGTGCCTGTTTGACCCTACACCATATTATTTTTACAGTTGTTTTGACGAGATCAGTCTGAAACTCCTCAAACCTGAGCTGAAAACTATCTTAGCTCAGGCTTTGAATCTGTACGGGGCTACCCCACACCTGCAAAGAATTCAGGGAGCTGTGGAGACCTCTGACAAAATTATCGAATCAGATGAACACTGTAAGGGGAATATCAAATCAATGGAATAATATGATAAACATGTCCGTCAAACACATACCTTGCACGACTATCAACAACATTCTTAAACTGATGCCTGAATGCAAGGAATCTCTTAGAATAGGAAATATATTATGTCTTTGTACGTATGTGACTGATGTTTGTAAATTGTCAAGGAATGAATACCCCGATGTTTGTAAAATGATTGATATTTTAGTTGAATACATGTTGGAGAAAAATTTTGAAATGTGTGTAAATTTTATTTTGATGTTTGGATGAACCGTGTAGATATCTGAAATAAAAATCTGTGTGACATCAAGACAACGGGTCATTATTTTATGAAGAGTGACAGAGGTAGTAACATGTCAGAGCTAATGAAAAAAGTTTACTATAACCCCTCAAGCCCCGGAGCTTTTGGCGGTAAGGACAGATTAAAACAGGCTGTGTTACAGGAATACGGCGTAAAATTAAATGATAAGGATATTAACGAATGGTTGTCCAAACAGGACGTATATACGTTACACAAGACTGCACCAATAAATTATAAACGGAACCGTGTAGTCGTATACGGTAAGGATCACCAATTCCAGGCTGACTTGGTCGATATGACCGCATACTCAAAAGAGAACGATAATATTAAATTTATTCTTACAGTTATCGATGTGTTCAGCAAGTACTCATGGACACGTGCATTGAAAAATAAGACGGGTCCGGAGGTGACTAAAGCTTTCGAATCTATCTTGAAAGAAGGACGCGTACCGAGAAAGTTACAAACAGATAAGGGGACAGAGTTTTTCAATAAACATTTTCAACTACTGATGAAAAAATATGGCATACATCATTTTGCCACAGCAACCGATTTAAAAGCTTGTGTAGTCGAGAGGTTTAATAGAACTCTAAATGGACGGATGTGGAAGTTCCCATTCAGGGAACTTCGAGCTGCGTGTAAACGCCATGGGAACGCCCCTGCGTGATGAGTCATGAAGCACGTATGAAATCTGTCCAATGGCGAGACGTAACGTCATAGGCGGGGTGACGTATCGACCAGGAAACTATAAAGCACCCCCGAAACACAAGCGCAACAGCTTCTGAGTCTTCAGCAAAGCGCTCTATGTATGAATCATTGTCTGTCTGAAAGAACGTTTGTCTTATCTGTAAGAGAATATATTATGGCGAGAAAACAGCAGCGTTTCAGAAAGTGTGTTCATCCCTGCCCTCGCTACATCACGTGTGGGGATACACACGATCTGTGTGTTGCCTGTTTGGGAGTACAGCATGCCCAGTCAGCTCTCGAGGGGGCTGGCTGTGAGCATTGCGAGTGTCTGCCCATGAAGACTGCCCTTGTCTGCCCTTGGTTCGGTTCGCATTCCCCGCGGCTCGGGTCCCGCTGCTGCCGAGGCACAGCTAAGGCTTGCGTCGTGGGGATCGCAAGTGGATCTATCAGCGGGGATGGAGACGGGCTCTGCCTTTTCTCTGCCCTTACCTGATAGATCCAGCGCCTCAGTTCTCGGTGCGGGGGTCCGCGTTGCGGTTTCTCCTGCCCGGGCTGAGGCTCCATCACTTCAATTATCCAGTTCCGAGGAACTGGATGTTGAAAGTGTGGATGTTGAAAGTGAAAATATGTCTGTGGACTCAGTGGAGATCGGGGACTCGCCATCCCAGTCTCCCGCGAGTAATGAGCTGATGGAGGTTTTGACTCGGGCTGTAGAGAAACTTAGTATTGAGTGGCCAGCCGAAAAACAGGAGTCGAGAGTGAAAAGTAAATTAGACGAGAGATTTTTATCGTCCCATTCGCAACCTCCACGCCGGTGTTTGCCCTTTTTTCCCGATTTACACACCGAGATGTGTAGATCGTGGAACAAACCAGTGTCTGCTAAAATACTGACACAGCAGACATCGATGTATTCAAATATTGTTGGGTCTAGAAAACAGGGTTATGGGGCGATGCCGAGGATGGTGGAAGTTTTGGCGAGCCATCTTTCTCCTGAAACGGCATCGTCCTTTAAAACACCGGCGTTGCCCACCAAACCACTCAGAAATACTTCGGTTTTGGTGGGCAAAGCTTATTTGGCGGCGGGACAGGCAGCATCTTGCTTACACACTATGGCTATACTTCAGGCGTATCAGGCAGATCTGCTAAGAGATATAAGTGAGGGGGAGGTCGTCAGCTCTGACACTATTAAAGAGCTGCGTCAGGCGGCGGATTTTTCTCTCCGTGCCACCAAGGAGACGGCCAGATCAGTCGGCCGTTCTATGGCAGCCCTGGTGGCCACGGAGAGACATTTATGGCTAAACCTAGCGAGTATGAAGGAGAAAGATAAGGCGTTTCTCTTGGATGCGCCGCTGTCAACTGATGGTCTTTTCGGTGGTTCAGTAAACGCTGTTATCAAAAGATTTTTTTAGGAAGGCAGAAAGCAGGCGGCGGCGCTCCAAAAATGTCTCCCCCTCCGCTCTCATGTCCCTGGGGCTGCTGGGCGGGAGCAGCCCCACCCGTCGGGCTCTTCATCGCATAGGGCGCAGCAGAAGAAGAGTGTCGCGTCTCGCGCTCCTCCCCAGCAAAACTGGGCCAAGACGCGGCGCTCTCAGGCGAGGTCTTCCCGGGACAGAACCGATCTGAGGACGGTTATTGTTGCCAGGAAGGCCTCATCGAAAAAGTCCTGACGCCACTGGTGTCAGGATGCTGAGGGTGGTCCCCACCGTGAGAGAGAGGTGTTCGCCGCTGGGCACGGCGTCCACTCTCTCACGGTGCCCTCAGGGACCCGTTCTGCTGAACCTGCCTGTGAGGGTGGGCACAGACGGTCCCAGCGAGCGGTTTCCCGAGGGAAGCTTGTTTGCTCCAAGGAGCGATACAGAACAGTCGTTAAACCCTGCCTGTGCGCGGTCACAGGGTGCTGTTTCTGTCTCAAAAATTACTCCAGAGGCCAGTCTCGAGAGACTGGTACCCTTAGTAGAATTTCTGGCAGAATGGGAAAGTCTTCCAAATATATCTCGATGGGTCCTGCAGACTATCGAACGAGGGTACGCGATCCAGTTCAGGTCACGTCCGCCTCGTTTTCGGGGGATTTTGCCTACAGTGGTATCCCCCGAGCAGGCTCTGGTCATGGAGCAAGAGGTGAAAGCTCTGTTACTGAAAGGGGCGATAGAACGAGTTCTTCCCCCCGACAGAGAGCTGGGGTATTACAGCCGTTACTTCATTGTTCCAAAGAAGGATGGGGGGGCTAGGTCCGATTTTAGACCTGCGCCTCTTAAATCGGTCAGTAGGGAAGCTCAAGTTCAAAATGCTAACACTCAAGCAGATCGTGTCACAAATCAGGTCTGAGGACTGGTTTGTCACGATAGACCTGAAGGACGCTTATTTCCACATCTCCATCCTTCCGCAACATCGGAAGTTCCTGAGGTTCGCTTTTGGGGGCGAAGCATACCAATATCGGGTTCTTCCATTTGGCCTAGCGTTATCTCCTCGAACCTTCACGAAATGCATGGACCCGCTGGCCCCGCTGCATCTCCAGGGCATTCGCATTCTAAATTACATCGACGATTGGCTGATTTTAGCTCAATCGGAGCATCAGGCGATTCGGCATCGAGATGCCGTCCTCGCCCATATCAGAAGGTTGGGGCTGAGACTCAATGCCAAGAATGTTACCGTGCGGCCTGCTGTACATGAGACCGCTACAGTGGTGGCTCAGGACCAAGGGGTTCTCCCCGAGGGGAAACCCGCTCCGCAAGATCAGGGTCACGCGACGTGGTCTCCGTGCCCTGGCTATGTGGAAAGAACCTTGGTTCCTGTCCCTGGGACCTGCGCTGGGAGCCCTGTGTCACCCTATCCGCCTACCACGTCCCTTTGAGTGGAGCTTCTCTCGGGAGACATCCCCTTGTAATTCGTTTCCTTCGTGGTATCCTGAGGCTGAGGCCGGTAGTGCGTACGAGAGTACCGACCTGGGATCTAGCGATCGTATTGGAGGGGCTCTGTTTAGCTCCTTTCGAGCCCATTGAAGAGGGGCCTGAGAAGTTTGTCACTCTAAAGACTATCTTTCTTCTAGCTATCTCTTCGTTGAAGAGAATAGGAGATATTCAGGCGCTGTCGGTTTCCCCCTCATGCTTGAAATTTGCTCCTGGTATGGCGAAGGCTTTCATCCTCCCTAGACCAGGGTATGTTCCTAAGGTTCCAACTAGCGTGGTCAGACCTATAGTGCTACAGGCCTTCTGTCCTCCCCCGTTTCTGTCACCAGACCAGGAGAAAATAAATCTGCTCTGGCCTGTGAGGGCCTTAGACGCTTATGTCCACAGAGCTGCCCTGTGGAGAAAATCGGAACAATTATTTGTCTGCTTTGGGCCTCATAATAGAGGTTCTGCTGCGTCTAAGCAGAGGATGAGTAAGTGGGTGGTCGAGGCCATCTCACTGGCTTACGAGTCCTTCGGTCAGCCTTCTCCTTTGGCTGTCCGGGCTCATTCAACTAGGAGTATGGCTGCTTCTAAGGCATTACTATCGGGAGTTCCTTTGAATGACATCTGTGATGCGGCAGGATGGTCATCACCGCACACTTTTGTAAAATTTTATCATCTCGATTTCAGCTCCACTCCTGGGGCGCAGGTGCTTTCGTCAGAATATGCGCTCTGATTTCATATGAAGGACACCTGCTCGCATGGCGGCGTTGGTATTAGCGTTCCCATGGCGTTTACACGCAGCTCGAAGTTCCCTGAATGGGAACGTCTCTGGTTTCGTATGTAACCTTAGTTCCCTGAAGGGAACGAGACGCTGCGTGTCCATGCCATACTCCCAGCATGCCCGTGAGCGCTTGCTTCAGTCCTATCAGAAGCTGTTGCGCTTGTGTTTCAGGGGTGCTTTATAGTTTCCTGGTCGATACGTCACCCCGCCTATGACGTTACGTCTCGCCATTGGACAGATTTTATACGTGCTTCATGACTCATCACGCAGGGGCGTTCCCATGGCGTTTACACGCAGCGTCTCGTTCCCTTCAGGGAACTAAGGTTACATACGTAACCAGAGACGTTTTTAACGGCTGTAAACTCCAAACGTTACTGCGATATACTGCAAGACCTGACAGAGGGTTATAATTGTAGTTATCACAAATCCATCAAAATGCGCCCGCTGGACGTTCATAAAGAAAATGAGACGGTAGTGTTTAATAATTTATACGGTAAAATACGTAAAGAGACACCCGTCTTTAAATACTCTGTAGGGGACGTTGTTAGAGTCTCTAAAGTCCGAGGTATATTTACTAAGGGGTATGAGCGGAATTATACGGAGGAATACTTCACCATAACCGCCTGCATTCCGCGTGTCCCTCCCGTATACCGGTTACAAGACTTAGATGGTGAAATCATCGATGGATGTTTTTATAAGGAAGAACTACAGAAAATTATTGTTAGTGATGATAAAACATTTAAGATTGAGAAGATTTTGCATAAACAAAAACGTGGAAAAGTCACGTACGTCCTAGTCAAATGGTGGGGTTGGCCCTCCAAATTTAACAGTTGGATAGCTGAAAAAGAGGTGATGGATCTACAAGGTCCGTTAAAGCCGTAGTGAATTCATGACAGACGTCATTAAATAATTACCATGGCCGAGGAAGGATTCTACGTCACGCTTCCATGCAACGCTTCGATGAACATCTACCCTGATAACAAAATATCTAATTACAGAACTAGATTGGCTAGAAGTATAAATTTAAAAGGTCTGTGGGAGGTGGCATTGGTTGAATTTGAATATCCATTGACGTGGTATACATTTAATGAGGATGACTCTGTTTTTATTATTGTCTGTGATCAACGTCTACTACAGAATAACCACGAACTGAGCGATGTAAGAGGCGATGCATTTCAGAATGCTCTAAAATTATCAACGAGTCGGAATACGTTAAAATGCGGGTATTTTGAGGATGTACCCATTTTGCTCAGGGATATAAATGTCACTCTCCCCCAGAGGGTACGTCTCGCCTACGACCGTATAAAGAATAAGGTATTTCTGAAAGCGCCCCACGGGACTTGACATTTTATGGCAAACTAGCGATCATCCTAGGTTTAAAACCAGGGGTTTCTATAGAAACTGTAAACAGTTCGGATGAACATCAAGACACGCACATCACATATGCGCCATTCCAGGCTGATATAAATGCCGGATTTACACGCTATATGTATACACGGACATAATCGACTATCAAGCGGTTGGGGATGCCTATGTACCTTTATTAGCAACTGTATAGATGGTGAGACTAACAAAACAGTCAGTGTCAGATACGACAAAGCTCATTACGTACGTGTTAATAAGAGCTGCATCTCAGAGATCTCTGTTGATGTAAAAGACGATTTAAACCAGGACGTACGTTTCACCTACGGAAATGTAGTTTTTACCAAACTACATTTTAGACCTGTGAAACACCAACCGTTTTAAAATGGCTCATCACGCACCGTACAAAGTGGATCCCGAACGCTACATATCATACTACAGGGCTCAGGCAGGTAACGGCCTTCCGGGTTACGCAGGGGGCGGAGTTATGTACGGCTCCGGTTTTGCTTCAGGAATCGGTGGGCTTTTTAAAGGCCTCTTTCGAATGGCACTGCCTTTTTTTAGAAGGGGGATCAGTATAGCAAAACCACATCTAAAGTCAGCCGCTAAAAACATAATGAGTGATGTTGTCACCAGTGCTCTAACAAAGTCTTATAATAATAATGATGAAAATGGACAGGAAGGCCACGGCCTGATGGTGATGTCACGTATGAGATGAGGTATGAGAAGAGGGCATGTCCTTGCTGTAAAGAAGACTAGTCGTTCTAGCAAAACACGCTCAGTTACAAAAAGCAAGCGAAGAACTAGCACGAAACGGGTGAAAAGATCTGCAGATTTAAAAAGACGGGGTATCACTATGACCGTTTAATGCATGACCCTGCAGCATTAAACTGTCTTCTACTATGCCTAGAGGAAGTGAAGGCATGGCTGGCCCAAAACTTCCTCTCCTTAAATAGTGATAAGACCGAGGTCATTGTCTTCAGCCCAAATGAAAGGTCCCAGTGCTTAAGCCCAGACTTGGGGAGCTTAGCCCCCTTTAAATCGACAGAAGTGCGAAATTTGGGTGTTCTTATTGACCAGTCGTTAAAACTTGACAAACATATATCAGGCGTCGTCAGCTCCGGTTTCTACCAATTACGTCTATTATCTAAAATCAAAGGCTTTCTTACTCCGACAACCCTGGAAATGGCAGTTCATGCTTTCATCACGTGTAGGCTCGACTATTGCAACTCACTCTATTGTGGGATATCTGCTTCTCAAATTGCCCGTCTTCAGCTGGTCCAAAACGCTGCGGCTAGACTTATTTCCAACTCCCGCAAATATGACCACATCACTCCAATTCTTGAGTCTTTACACTGGCTACCTGTCCGGCAGAGAATTGATTTTAAAGTCCTACTATTTATCTTCAAATCGCTACATAGCCTAGCCCCAGCCTATCTCTCCGAACTTATTCATCCCTATACTCCATCCAGAAGCCTAAGATCCCACGACCAGGCTCTGCTGGTAGTCCCTCGTGTCAGACGTAAGCGCAGAGGGGAGCGTGCTTTTGCTGTGGCAGGGCCCCGTCTGTGGAACACCCTGCCCCTAGAGATTCGAACGGCCCCAAACCTGTCTATTTTTAAATCTTTGGTGAAAACCCACCTTTTCTCTTTAGCATACTGATCTCCTTTTAAGTATTTTATTAGGTTATAACTGGGTCCCTGACAAGGCTATATGTAGCTTTGCTGCCTTTTATGTTTTTTTTTGTTTGTTTTTTTTAATTCTGTGTTCTGTAAAGCACTTTGGTCTGTCTGAGCGGCTGTTTAAATGTGCTATATAAATAAATGAACTTGAACTTGAACTTGAACTCACTATTTTCTAAAAATGTCTCTGCTACACTGTATGTCTGATGAGTGCATTAAATCAGAGCTGGATCTGTTTACGGTCCCTTTGACACAAACAGCTATTGAAAAAAATATGTATGTGGAGATAAGTCCCGTGTCAGCTTTAACAGACGCGTCACCCATCGAATTCTTTATAGCGGGGACCGGTGAAGATTACACAGACCTGAATAACACGTTGCTATATACGCGCGTCAAAATAACCCTACCGAACGGAAATGACATTCCTGACGGAGCGCCTGTGGCTTTAATTAATTACCCGGGATCGACGATTTTCTCACAGGTTGACGTCTCTTTAGCGGACCGGCTCATGAGCCACAGTAGTAATACGTATCCCTACAGGTGTCTCGTTGAGGCGCTCGTTAATTATGGAAAAGACACTCTCGAGAGTAACTTTTCAGCGGGTTTATTCTACAAAGATTCTTCAGCTCACATAGATGCTACGGATCCTGGAGGGGCGAACGCGGGATTAACAAAGAGAGCAGCGTTCACAAATGCCAGTAGTGTTGTAGAACTACTAGCTCTAATTCACAGCGACATCTTCTTTCAATCGAAATTATTATTGAACGGAGTGGATATATGGATTTGGTTAACTCGTGCGAAAGACGAGTTCTGTCTGATGCGTAGTGATGCCATCAATTATAAGCTTAATATACTGTCAGCTTCACTTTTTGAAAACGGGTGTTGCAGTCTGCAGTCAAAAACATCTGTTTCACACATTTTCAAAGTATTGTTAAAACCCGTAAGGCTAGGTCGTATAATCTGGTTGGAGTACACGCTTATTGTACACAAGTCTGAAAGTTTTTGAACAATAATCTGGTGGAGGTTGCAGAAAACAATTTGGTTTCGATTTTTTATAATTTTGTTTTAAATATTGCTATATAGCCAGGTATACAGTATAGGACTTTGGCAGGTAATTATTAAATAATAAAACAGTAAAACAACATGAAAATCACCACAATGGTAGACAGTGAGATGTAGAAAAAGAATCTGGTGGAGTTTGCAGAAAACAATTTGATTTCGATTTTTTTATGAATTTTTTAAATATTGCTATATAGCCAGGTATACAGTATAGGACTTTGGCAGGTAATAACTAAATAATAAAACAGTAAAACAACATGAAAATCACCACAATGGTAGACAGTGAGATGTAGAAAAAGAATCCGGTGGAGTTTGCAGAAAACAATTTGATTTTGATTTTTTTTATGAATTTTTTAAATATTGCTATATAGCCAGGTATATAGTATAGGACTTTGGCAGGTAATTATTAAATAATAAAACAGTAAAACAACATGAAAATCACCACAATGGTAGACAGTGAGATGTAGAACAATAATCTGGTGGAGGTTGCAGAAAACAATTTGATTTCGATTTTTTATAATTTTTTTAAATATTGCTATATAGCCAGGTATACAGTATAGGACTTTGGCAGGTAATTATTAAATAATAAAACAGTAAAACAACATGAAAATCTCCACAATGGTAGACAGTGAGATGTAGAACAATAATCTGGTGGAGGTTGCAGAAAACAATTTGATTTCGATTTTTTATAATTTTTTTAAATATTGCTATATAGCCAGGTATACAGTATAGGACTTTGGCAGGTAATTAATAAATAATAAAACAGTAAAACAACATGTAAATCACCACAATGGTAGACAGTGAGATGTAGAACAAGAATCTGGTGGAGTTTGCAGAAAACAATTTGATTTCGATTTTTTATGAATTTATTAAATATTGCTATATAGCCAGGTATACAGTATAGGACTATGGCAGGTAATTATTAAATAATAAAACAGTAAAACAACATGAAAATCACCATAATGGTAGACAGTGAGATGTATAACAAGAATCTGGTGGAGTTTGCAGAAAACAATATGATTTCGATTTTTTATGAATTTATTAAATATTGCTATATAGCCAGGTATACAGTATAGGACTTTGGCAGGTAATTATTAAATAATAAAACAGTAAAACAACATGAAAATCACCACAATGGTAGACAGTGAGATGTAGAACAATAATCTGGTGGAGGTTGCAGAAAACAATTTGATTTCGATTTTTTATAAAATTTTTTAAATATTGCTATATAGCCAGGTAAACAGTATAGGACTTTGGCAGGTAATTATTAAATAATAAAACAGTAAAACAACATGAAAATCACCACAATGGTAGACAGTGAGATGTAGAACAATAATCTGGTGGAGGTTGCAGAAAACAATTTGATTTCGATTTTTTTTTATAATTTTTTTTAAATATTGCTATATAGCCAGGTATACAATATAGGACTTTGGCAGGTAATTATTAAATAATAAAACAGTAAAACAACATGAAAATCACCACAATGGTAGACAGTGCGATGTAGAACAAGAATCTGATGGAGTTTGCAGAAAACAATTTGATTGCGATTTTTATGAATTTATTAAATATTAGTTTTATTATTTAATAATTGCCTGTCAAAGTCTTATAGACTGCATTGTTACAGTATACCTTGTACCTTCCTATACCTTGTTATACAGCAATTGCTGTATTACAAGGTATAGGAAGGTACAAGGTATAGGGTATAACAAGGCAGTGTATAGGACTTTGGCAGGTAATTATTAAATAATAAAACAGTAGATCAACATGAAAATCATCACAGTGGTGGTATGTGAGATGTAGAACAATAATCTAGTGGAATTTGCAGAAAACAATGTGATTTTATTTATTTTATTATTAATGTATATTTTTAAAAGTCTGCCGACACCAAGCGCATACACATTGAGCCTACCACGCAACCTCGTGTAGACGCGCAATATATTTTAAGCGTAGATGGCGTGACCGCGCTTTTCTGAAGCACAGATGGCGTGACCGCAGTCCTATACGATACCCACAAGGAACGGTCAGAATCAGATATTTTCGTATAACGTTACGTTACCTACTTAAAATAGTGAGCTGATACGTAGCAACATTTTTTTTTTTTGCAACAGAACTTTCACGCGTTCATTCATAAATTCACCCCGTCTGGATTGCGAGGCACTGAACTGACGTTTTCGGCTTTGTGTGTGTGTGTGTGTGTGTGTGTGTGTGTAGTAGTAGTAGTAGTAGTAGTAGTAGTAGTAGTAGTAGAAGAAGAAGAAGAAGAAGTAGTAGTAGTAGTAGTAGTAGTAGTAGTAGTAGTAGTAGTAACAGTTCCTGGAAGCTTGCTCATTCAGCTGATACAGTATACATAACCTCAGTTTGCCAATGGTTTTGGACGATAAATGTGGTTGAGATGATGTGGACACTTTTTGTGTCCTCACTGTTAATAATATTCCAAAATGAATGAGTGTTGGTGACATAACTGCACATAGGCCTGTTTATTGTTACTGCTACTGATCAGCTTTCAATTATTGTTAATAATAGTTGCAACTTGCACTCTTAAATGTGCAATGAAAATTGCCAGCTGATAAAATATGTGCTCCAGGGACCAGATTCATAAAACATCCAAGGCTTCATGTTGCACCTAACTGGCTGAGTTAGATGGTGATTAACACTAAATTTTAGAAAATCAGTCTATTCTGCCCGCCTGAATAGGTGTCATTTACACTGGGACAGGTCCCATCACTTTGTCAGTTTTTTCTCCAAATGTTCTGAAAACAACAAGAAATGTTCAATAACAAATGTAAGTGCTATGAACATGAAAAGCAATATAAATTTAAATATACATCAAACACATTTGCATTCTCCAAAAAAAAAAAAAAAACCTAAGCTAAAAGGAAGCTACTGATTACAACATTATATTCAATTATATTTTAAATTCTGAATCTGAATCGTCACCTGCCACCTGAATTTTGTGTTTCCCTTTTTATAAATAAAGATATTTCCACCATAAATTGTTGCAGAAAATGTCCCCAGTCTTGTTCTTGTGTCCCCAATATTCTGGATTGTAACGTAGCCTATCATACGCTGCGTGTTGTCACAACTCTAATCTGAGCCGTAAAATGTACCCACCACTGTTCAACACAAAGTGACGCCCTTGCCCACCTGTCATTGGCTGTAAAAGTCTGTGCAGTGTTGACAAATCACAGTCCTTTAGAATGCTCTATAGTGGATGCATACTGCATGTTTTAGTGCAGCCCTTACCATGAAGAACGGCACCAAGTATGTCTTAAATTAGCTTGTCCACACACACCCCGCATCCCCCACTCTTGCAGAGATCACTCACACAGACATTTAAATGGGTTTAATGTGAATGATTATTGTTTAGTATCGTTTTATAGGTCTCAGAGTGACTGGTAATAATGGCTCATTCCCATAGAAGTAAAACAAAAGGTAAAAATGTTTTAAGAGTTTAGGAATAACTGACACACAAAGGAATGTGGTCTCTAGGCACTTCCAAAGGTGTAAATTAATGAATGCTAATTTCCACTGTTCTTAGCAGATGGTCAAGCTTCTTCCCCCAGTAAGTATGGTGGGGGAATACAGTAAATTTTCACTAAACTCATGTTTTACATATCAAATAAGGTCATGCTGTATAAGGAAAATGCAGCGAGAGCTCAGGGCGGTTGTCTGTATTCAGATTAGCCCATGAGTTGAGGGTAACACGACTCTCAGCTCATGTAACCACATGTCGGGTAAAGGATTTTCCTCTTTGTTCTAGAACATTTGATGGTGTGCATTGATTATCTTTCAAATGATTATGGAATTGTAATAATACATTTACCTGACATAATAAATTGTTATATTTGATTATTCTAACAGACTTTAACTTTATTTTAATCAAACATTAACGTGTTTTATTGATGCACAGATATCATTGAAAAACCTTTTTAATTTTATGTCAGATTAAACGAGTTAATACATAAGATAACATGTATTGCATTTAATAAAAAAAATCCCCTTTCCATGGGAAAGACGGAACACACGTGAGACCTTCACCTCTAATTGTGTACCGCCATTGGATCGATTTAGTAGGCCTTACACCATCCTGACAGATGGGATGAGTCCGACAGAGGTCTGCTGGGGTTTGTCTACCCTTCTGGCCATGTAGCCTATACCTTGCGCATGTACACCTAATTTTTACCTTGCCTATATCTAATGCTGACTAATATATTTTCTTGCTTGCATAGGGTTCCCGTAACTTAAACCCAATCCCATATAATGCTGAGTATATGGGACATAAGATGCACTTGGACCAAAATGAAAAATTGGTCATGTTTGGAGTGACTCATGTGATTGCTGTAGATGGACACAGCAAGAAAATTGTTGCAAATGCGACTTTGCCTGTAAAAAACAATCTAGCCATCTATGAAGAGGTGTACAGGTCAGTGTTGTATGTTATGTTTGATCAAACAGATTTTATCAATTGTAATAATATTAATAACTGAGCGTTTCATCTATGTTTATGTAGACCTGCAGTAACACATTATGGAATGTGGGATCAACTTCGTGTGGATCATGGCAAAGAGTTTTACCTGTGCCTCTACATGCAAGAGAGACTGTCAGAATATAGACACAACCAGCAAAGACAGCCATACCTCCAAACACAGTCAACAAGGGTAATGTCAACCATCTGCATCTAACATTACACCACTGGTGAAAAGTAACTAAGTATATTAAGCCAAGTACTTCACTTAAGTACAATTCTGAGGAACTCGTACTTTACTTGAGCATATCCATGTCTTGCTACTTTATGCTCCACTACATAATGAGTAATCTAATTATTTCCAATATATCAATAACTTTGGCCAATTGTCAAGAATGGTTACAACCAGTACTTCTGATAATACTTATTCTAGGATTTGGAATACAGAACTTTTATCTTATGATGTTTTAAACATTGTGTGGTCCTGGGTATTTTACACAACAAGATAATTCTTAGTCTATTCACTAGTTCCCAACTGTTAATAACATAAAAACAGTTGTAAACACATTGTTAACAGACCTCCATCATCTCCTTTTTTAAAAAACAACAACACAGAATCACACAGAGGAAAGGATGTGGCCAGAAAATTATCCACTAAAGGAGGCCCTCATCCAGCTACAAGATCAGGAGGCCATAGATATGGAGGACAGTCTGACAAGGTTTTGCACATCTAATCTGACCTGCCAGATGTGCCAGATTGGCATAAACAGATTTGTGAAATCATGGAATGCTCACAGGATTCCAGGTATGTCACATTTCCCTTACAAGTTTATTCAGTTTAAGTGTTTTGTCATTGAACATCACAACAAACATTTCTTGTCTTGTTAAAGGGAGAGGGATACCAAATCACCTAGCAGGGACCGGAACACCAAGAAAAATCACAACCGATCTTCTACCAGATGCCACAGTTGCAGCAGACATGTATGACAGGGACATGGGATCCTCGCTCACCAGAGTATCTTCATTCGGAAGTGACCCCTTTCTGTCTGAGGCAGACAAAGTGAGAGCAGAGCAGCACTTTGCACGTTATTACCCTGACCTTTCAGTTATTTTTGACAGTGCTGTCAATTACAACTACCCAGATAGCAAATTGGCCTTGGGCCGGATCTGGCTTAATTTCGGCTGAGATTTTGGCCCACATACCGCATGGAATTACGGGCCAAGGTTGGCCCAAGTGCTGTTTGCCGTAAGTCAACCAGATCAAAGCCGTGAGCAAACCAAAACTCGCCCAGAGCTTTGCAGTGTACCCAGATATTACCCAGAACTGGGCCAAAACAACGCCGTACTCCCCATATGTCAGCCAGACAAAAGCCAAACTGCCACCACCTTTAGGCCAGAACTCAGCCACATCTTATCCAGAAGCTGCAGAAAACAGCCATAACTGGGCCAATATTATACCAGAGTCCCCAAAACTGAACCAGAAATTATTCCTGTGTAAAATAAGGTATAATAAAAAAAATGACACTACAGAAATGCAAAGAACAATATTTTATTGAGAAGGGAAGAAAATCTCAGCCAGATAAAAGGATAAACAACAAAATACAAGCCAATACTAGAGTAAGACAAAACAAAATATAACTATAATTCACATTACAAGAATAATAAAAAGACAGCAATAAATTAAAATGTTACAAAAATGTGTATGTGGCATTCTTAAATAATGAGATACAAAAATTAACAAAAATATGTTGGCCAAGAGATCTCAAAGTCCTGCAACAGAAGAAAACATGCAAACAAGAAAAACACCAGCAAGTCAAGACATCAGTTTCACAACACACATGCTGCAAATACAATGCAAACAATAAATAATAATAAAAATAAAACAATGAACACCATTGTCGAGTAGATATTTGTTGGTCGGACATTTGGAGAGCATTTATGTATTTGGTTGTGTTTTAGCACATGTGATAAAGATGTTCTTATTTTACAGGGTTTTTTTTCTGTTTGCATCCATTTTCTTCTGTTGCAGCGTGTTGAGCCCTCTCAGCCACCGTACTAAAAAGCAACAGAAACCAAGCAATATATTAAATTCATACAAACAGTAAAGCAAAAGTGTAAATGTGTCATGCATGCCACACCACCACTGCTATGACACATGCTATAGTATCCTTACACTAACAGTGAATATATGAAAAATACTAAATGAAATCTTACATCTTATTAAAAATACTAAATGAAATCTTACATCTTATTAATCGGTCATCACTTGAGAGGCTTTTTCTCTGTGGTCTGGGTGTTTCATGATGCCATGGTGACTGTATTGCCTGTCTGTGAGACTGTAAAGTTAAATCCTGTTGCCTGCGATGTTCTGTGAGGTCTTGTGAACTTCTCTACTTGCCATGGCTGCAGTAGCCTCCTCATCGGGGTCATTTTCATCCATTAGTCGCCTGTTTCATCTTTAGGAAAGGTACATTTTTTTAATGATTATTTGATTAAGAAAGTGTGGTATGGTCATGTAAAGACTATTCAGTGACAAATTCCCTTTTTGCAATTCAAAAAGAAATGTGCATTATAATGTGTTAAACTGCACAAATATATAAGGACCTGTAAGAAAGGTCTATGTTAATGAATTAACGTTAAAAAATAATCAATCTTACTTTATTTTCCGTTTTGGTGGCCTCAGAAAGATCAGCTGTTGTTCAGCAAGAAGCAGCTTCCGATGTTCTTCACTATAATGTTAATTTTCAATGAAAAACAGAATTCAAACATCAATTCTATTTCCTCTCCAACATAAAAACAAATAAAATCCAACCACACAAACCCCCCAAAAATCGTATCTAGTAATGCGCTATAGATTAAAATCCACGTGTTAAGATAGTGAAAAACTATAAACTTACCTTGATCATGTATTAAAACTTCAAAAGATAAAACCAACACAGCGTGATTGTCGAAGTTAGAACAACTAACTTAGTTATTTGAATTTCACCGCGACTGCGTTGAGTTGCTGAATAGCTGCTACGCAACTTCGGATCCTCTGGTAGGCGGGATGGTGTCACTGGGTGCATTCTGGGAAAAGTAGTCTTTTTGCAAAGCGGATTTAACACTGTACATGTAAATCAACTACAATTTCCATGATGCATTGCAAACCAGATTGTATCAGCAGCCACAGACGTCGCATCGACTGCCGCGTGGTTTGCTCACACTGCTCTAAAAACACGCAAGTTTCCCGGAGATTTTTAAAAACAGAACCACGTTTTATTTAACCGATTTCAATGGTTTACGTGGAGAACATAAATGTTTCTTCTCCAAATACTTACAATAGGCTATGTATAGGCTATTTTATGGAGATTATATAATTTTTTTATTGAGGAATTGTGAAAACTCAAAGCATGGGTGGTTTTTGCTTCAAAAAATCATAGTTTAACCATGGGTTTTTGTAGTACATCTGTAGGCTACCTAATAAATTCCCCAAAAAGTGAATTTTTGTGTGTGTGTGGCATATTGATTACCATTTGGATAACCACAAAGTACTCTTTCAGTTCCATTCAATCTTTTGTCTATGCTGCAGACTGAACCATTTGTCTTCAGTCATTTTGCAAACATCTTTTTTTTCCATTCTGCAATCTGCACATTATCACCTCCTTAACCCCCCCCCCCCCATTAAAATAATCTGCCAATAGAATAATCAAGGCTTCTTTCCTTAAAACCTGCCTACTTTTGTGTAAAAGAGAACTATTTGCATACATATCTATATGTATTTTTAACTAGGTCTATAACAAACTTATTTCATTTTATTATTTTTAACAAAATTAACCCTATTTATGAGGTTGCATTATAATTATGTCTAAAATATGAACCAATTTAACACCACATCTTACACGGCTATTTTACAGTACAGCACTTTCATGAGGTCTGTTATTTGCTCAGCCAACCAAAACCCAACCAGATCTCAGCCAAAAATGTCCTTATTCTGGCAGACCGAACTCAAGCCAAAGCTTAGCCAAACAGATACAATTTGATTTGTTTCTTTTGGTTAGCCAGACTCCAGCCAGAGCTTAGCCTAGTACTGTTTGACACAAGAGTGTGAAAAAAACAGTGCCAGAATTAAGCCAGAAGTGCCGAATATAAGCCAGACTCGGCCCAGACTTTGTTGCTATCTGGGTATGCTCCCTTCAAAGAGGCCTTGATCTACGTCATTGATGTAACAAAGACTTGTTCCTAATTTCATGTGCACTGGATTGTGAGGAGCCTTGTTAGATTGATGGACATCTCTCTGTACACCATTATGCAGGTACTACAACAGTAAAGGGTGTAAATATACCCTGATGGTATTTACCAAACAAGTTTTACTTTACGTGTATACAAGTGTCACTGTTATATGTCAACTGCTTATTTTGTTGCCATTAATAAATCAATTTACTGTCATTGTCTCCATATTAAACTTTATTCACAGCGTCGTTTTATGGAGAAAAAAAAACATTTATTTTACTTTTGTACAGAAACACAAATTGTGTAAACAAAGTAAGACAAGCTTTGCAAATCTCCACAGAACAGCCTGTCACAACACATTGCCACGTTTAGGCCTAGTAGCTCTTATTAAATCACTGTGGACTGTGAACAATAATGTAGAATAAAAACATCTTGCCACAGTTACTGTAGGCCTACTAGCTCTTATAAAACTACTGTGAGGTGGGAACAATGATGTAACATAAAACATTGTAACATTTTAGCTCTTAAAACTCCAGAGCTAAGAACATTGATGCAACATATAAAACAACAATCCTCAATATCAAAAATATTATAACATGATATAACAGACAAGTAAGGATTAATGGCAAGAAGAAAAGCAGCATTTACTCTTCGTGTGCCAGCTCTTTCATGACATTTACGACACCAGAAAAGGCCAGTGACTCTGTGAATGTTGATCGAAAAATTATCTGCTCGACACTTCAAACACATTGAGGAAGTCTGAAGCCACACAGTTGTGCAGGATCTGCATCCAACCAAACTTCCGCAGCATGCCGCAAATACTGGATCGTCCATGATTCCTGCCAGCGTAAGAAATAATATTAGAGGTCTGAAAACACAATACAAGATATACTAAATGAAGAATGAAAAATATTTTTCCAATTGAATGTCAGACAAGCGTTTCAAAAAGCATCCTTTATATAATAAAGGCGAGTCCTATATAAGAGTCCATGTATGAGATAAGTTTTAACAAAAAAATAACAAATTCTGTCTACAGATGCTCCAAAGCACACCCCGTACCACTTAATATCACAGATGTAAATTCCTGAATTATGCTTAAGGAATGGCTTTGCTTTTATGTATTGTTTTCCTTAATCTCAACTGGCTACACAAAGAACACCAGGAGCAGGACACTTAAGATTTTAAATGACTACATCATAATTCCAGCAAACAACAACAATATGTTTTTCAGGGTGAACACATAATTTTGTGTCTTCCTAAGGACAAGACTTACCTCTGCAAACCAGACAAGTGAATGTATCCCTAACATTCCTGGACTGTTCTTCAGTCAGTACCAATGTTGTGTTCCTGTTTCGATGGACCAGATCAGAGAGTCCTGAATGGCAGTTGTCACCTCAGACAAACCCTGAGCAGCCAGGACAAGCTCCTCGATCTTCTCGAACACACTGTCCAGTCCAGCCTCATCATCTCTGTGTCTGTGAAAGACAAATGTCACATGCACATGTTAAATAATTAGAAACTGTTAATGTGTGCAAATGATATCACATGCCATTACATTCAGATTGATTATGGACACAGAAATGATTGCTTTTGTGGCAATCAAATATTGCATAAAGTGGCCATTGACTGAAGCGGACCAATTGTAGGAGATATAGTTGTATCAAAGAAAAGACTCAGATAAACCTGGCAGTGTTTCTGGACGGACTGACAGAGAAATGTGCTATTATTTTAGGTGCTTTCATGCATTCTCTTTGAATATGTTGTATCAGACCAGCTCTGCTTTGTCAGGAGGAAAAAGTGAAGGGGGTGTAACAGAAGCCACTGGTAGTCCGACTTACGAGATTCTTCGCCTCTTTTGTTGCACAGCTTGGAAATCAACCTCTGGTATAGCCATAATTTTTCGCGCGTTCTGCTTCCAATAAAAGGTGCCTAATTGAGAACAAAATATACAGTATGTAGAAATAAAAGCTCACTCTTGAAGATGGACATGTGAATGCATATTCATTTGATTTTTATCTGAAATGGCAAATGTTTGACATTGTTATTGGCTCCAGTTTAAAATGTGAGACTATAAATGTTGACATCACATTTTCAAGATAAGACACCTAAACTATAATTTGAGATGGTAAATAAAATTGCACAAATGGAGCACCTATTGTTCCTTCTGAGTCCAATATTTCCACTCCATTGTGGTCTGTCAGAATGAGTTGTTCAGTGCTTCCTAAGGCATCTTTTACTTTGGCAATCATGGATGGGACACTGGCCTCCTGCTCAGTAAATCTTACAACCACCATTCTGCTGTTCACAAGCTTTCCACTCCGTACTTCTCCCAAACTGACAGTCCTGCACTCTAAAAAGAGATGTGTTAAAAAACAACACACATCATGTGTTGATGGTATTTTGACACAAGTTGTGTAGTTTTAACACACAATGTGTGTTAAAATGTAACTGGATAGAATTTTAATGGGTGGAGGGAAGTTTGTGTTTAAGAACATAATTAGAGGTAGTATATTTTATATGGTATCCCATAACAAGCTCTAAAATAAATGAAACAATACATTACAATAAATAAATAAAATCTTAATTCATAAAAAAAAAATTCAGATTAATGAGTGTTTTTGGCAGCCAATCACATCATGCCTCCGTTTCAATGTTTTTTTCAAATGCTGATTTCACTTGTTATTAATAACTAATTTATTATAACAAACAATTTATTTCTGTCAGACGTCTACAGAAACACTTATTGAGAATTACCAGGTTTTGTGTTGACGATTCATTGAATGTTTGTTTTGATGCCACCAGAATCGTGATTAGTGGCAGCTTTATTTAGGCTCTTGACCCTTCACTCTTTACCATTCGTTTCTATGTTTGCTGTTTCTGTGTATTTATATTGCACATCTGAAACAGTTGAAATTATCTTGAGGAAAAAGATCATTAAATGATCATTTTTCAACATGTTTTTTAACATAACAAGATAAGTTTAATGTTTAAGAGATAACTTATATTTGATCACTTATTTTTGATTACAGATACTCAGTGTTTACATGATATTATGGTGTACGCTACCTTATGCTATAATTCTTTAAAAAATATGTTTAGAGAAAGTTTAAAGCTGCAACAGAAACTAGTCAAATACAGACATCAAGAATCAGCATATGACTCTCAACAATGGTGGCAAAGCTTCATGTCTCTAGTATAAAGCTCATCCATAAGTCCCAGCATGGATTGCGGCATGAAACTTTTCGTTTGTCACCATTATTGAGATCCATACGCTGATTCTTGATATCTGTGTTTGACTGGTTTCTGCTGTAGCTTTAAACTTTCTTTGTCATTCTGCACTTTTTGATAGCTGGATGTAGTTTCACAAAACTTTCAGAACTAACAATAAATCATTAAAATAAAGCACACCATTCATATACTCAAAAACTTGATCATAACTTGCTGATTATGACATCTTCAAGAACCTTCTGATCATATTTTCTGTCACCATAACAGATGTATTTTATTAAAATACAGTTACAGCAGGCAGAGAAACACTAAAACAAGAGTAAAGGGGCAAGAGCCCAAATAAAGGAGCCATTAATCACGATTCTGGGGACTTGAAATAAAACTGAAATGAAACATCAAACCTCTGTTAATTCTCAATAAGAGCTTGTCTATGTAGATTAATGATGTTTAAAACATCCAAATGTTCAAACAAACTCTATTAAACATCACTGGACTACATAAACACAAGTTACCAATACGTGTCAGTGTTCATCCAAACACTTTTGTAAGCACACGGGAAGTAACTCTGGCAAATACTATCCGACTACAGTCACATGTGACGCATATCTGACACAAGTTGTGTTACTATAACACATTAGTGTGTAAAAGGTTTCAACAACACACTGCTGCTGTCTAACACATTAGTTGTGTTAAACGTAACACAAAATGTGTAATCCTTATAAACACAGAGATGTGTAAAGAAACGACACAGGTTGTGTGTTAAATTTGACACAACATGTGTTGTCCTTGAGCAAACACACTACATGTGTTAAAATCTACAAAACGGGTTAAAATCTACACAACATGTGTTAAAATCTACACAAAATGTGTTGTCCCTGAGCACACACACTACATGTGTTAAAATCTACACAGCATGTGTTAAAATCTACACAAAATGTGTTGTCCCTGAGCACACACACTATATGTGTTAAAATCTACACAGGATGTGTCATTTTTTAACATCTCTTTTTACAGGTTGTGTTATTTACAAAATCATTTTATAAGAGTGCACCAGTGTAAATAAAACTTATTTACACACAATATTTTGTCAGTTGCTACATTTTAATCTAATTCAAAGTGCAAACTTAGTGAAATCACACTCCCTGTGTTAAGAACAATAACACACTGGTTGAGTTAAAAGTAACACAAAATGTGTTGTCCTTAACTAGACACACAGGTGTGTTAAGATATAACACAGGTTGTGTTGTTTTTAACACATCCATTTTAAGAGTGTGGAATTCAGAACAACTAAATTTAGGTTCATTCAAAATTAATAAGAATTTTTGATAGATTAATTTTGAACATACAAGAGAACATTAATATTTTTATTCTATTGACAAAGGCTTGGAAATTGAAAAAAATGTTCCTTACCTTGTAAAGTATTTCATGGATTGAGCCCTGGGTGGCACTGAGGGGCTTGCTGAGCTAGCCAACCTGGAGAAGCGAAACTGGCCGCTTGTGGAAGGAGTAGGTAATGCCCCTGCAGCAATGTTAACACCTGAATCCAGCACAGCCCCGGCCCCGTGTACTTCGTAATGAGCCTTGTCCTTGAGGTCGAATGAACTGAAGAGGCCCTCTACTCCAGGGAAAACTGCCACATTGGTATCGTCAGTGAGGTACAGGCTCTGGCTGGTTACCTAAAAAGAAGAAAGTCCTGGTAACAAAAATCCTGGTAATGTAATTCAATAACCGTATCCACTATTGTTAGGTGCATAAATCCACTACTACTATCGGTTACTAGTTTATTAGGTTTATTATGCAAGTAAATTAATGTAATACAATACAACAGTCCAGCAAAAAAACATGTACAGTTATTACAATGCAAAAGTTATGTCATAAAGTACAATTTTTGTTGCAACTGTATGATAATTTTAGAGGATGGACCTTGAACCGTTTGGTTCCCAATGAAGTCCATTATATGGAGAACATCCTGGAATGTTTTCATCAAAAAATCTTAATTTCTTTTCGACTGAAGAAAGAAAGACATGGACATCTTGGATGACCATGGTATGTCACATTTCCCTTACAAGAAAAATTATAGAAACGCCCCTCTGTACAACACAATACTTCAACATTGCCTAGTTACTAACACCTATGCGGCTGCCAACTAAGTTTAGCTGTCACTTACTTAACCCACTGGGTTTCTTCGTAAATGGGTTACACTTAGCTTCCTCCCGGTCAAAAATGGACGAACCCTTAAAATTTAATTTAACTTTTTAATTTAAATTAAAATTTAATAAAAAAAATTTTTAATACCCAAATGTCAAAAAAGTTACTCGAATCAATGATCAGCATTAAAAAAGCCACATTCTTACAGATCATTAAAAAAAAAGTTTAAAGTTTGTTTAGGGTTTAGTTACCCTTTATCAAATCAGAATCATCTCCTTGATTTTTTTATTTTTTTTTTGTGTAATACAACAAAAGTCACCAAGTTTCACCCCCATCCGATGAAGCAAAAAAAATAAAAATAAATAAACAATAGGGGATTGTCACGCTTCCGGGTTTCATGGGCGGGATTTGTCAACTTTGTGCATGTCCAATTCAGACGCAGTTCAACAATGGCTGAGACGAAGGCTATATAATGTCACTGCTCTGTTCCACTTTGTAAATCTAACCAACAACGCCAACCCTACTTAGGTTTTCATGGATTCCCAACTGAATTGGCTTTATGCACAGCTGCACTACTTTCTGAACTTAAACCAGCTCCTTGTTTCCTGTCTGCTATTATTGGACAAGCTTGATTAATTCAGGTGTGTCTGATTATTGTTGCCGTGACTACTGAGGTCAGGCACACCTGAACTAATCAATTTGTCCAATAATGGCAGACAGGAAACAAGGAGCTGGCTTAAGTTCAAGAAGTAGTGCAGCTGTGCATAAAGCCAATTGAGTATAAGGAAGAAGTGGATTAAAACTTTAAAATAAAACAAGGTAGCATGTTTGTTTGCAGCCGGCACTTTAGTGTATCAGACTAATTTACCAGGGATGCCGTATAAATAAACTTAGTGTATTCCGTCATCAGTTCGCCAGCGAGATCAGTGATTCAACGGAAGTGGCAGTGCACAAAGATCACTGAATCCGGAAGTCCTACATATCAGCGTGATAATCCACCTATTCAAAAAGTAAACGTTTTCGATCATTTTCTGACGAAGAAGCCCAGAGGGTTAACAATTCACCAAATGTTACACATTCAAAACAATGCTAGCAAACTAGAATTCATTAACTTTAGTTAGCTAGCGTTAAGTAATCTTTGTGAGATAAACTGTTTGAGAATAATAGCAACATTCGATTAGCGATTGCCATACCTGAAATATTTTAGAAATCTTTTCCACCGTCATGTCCTCCTCTCTCAGCGTCACTCTTTTTGTGTCTCTGAAAAGCACAAACGATGGATCCATAATGTCGCACAGTAGTATGGAGTTAAACTGCTTCGTAGGCTTGATACCTGTTCCACGCGGTTGGAGATTATCCACTGCGCATGCGCGAAATAGAATTGATCCCGCTGTGGGAAATAGGAAAACAAATAAAGAAAAATAGAGACAACGTAAATTCGACCCATTATTTCGTTTTGGTTTCCTTGTTTATTATATTTCCCGTTTCGAGCTGAAAACAAATCAAATGAACGAAAATTTTCATATTTGGTTCATACAGAAAAACAAAAACATTGATTCGTTTTTTCGTTTTTGGTTTGCCAGATTAAATGGAATAATCGAATGATCGGATGATACACGGACCCGAAAAAAGTTTTTAATTGGTTTTTCGTTTTTTGATTCTGACATCAAAAACGGTTATTTGGTTTTCTATTTGAAAATAAAACAGAACAACGGAATTTTCGTTTCATAATTACAAACAAAATACGAATTATCCAGAGATCCCCTGACCGTATACAAACATCATAAGTCTGCTCAGGTCATTGCTTCATAATTAAATAATTTGTCTGCTATTTCTTTGCACAGTAGCTAGATATCACTAGTGAACAATACTGAATGAAGCTTCAAGTAAAAAACCTTTGGGTGAAGCAATGGGCTGCAAGTTCTCAGTGGTTCAGGAAGCCTCATTTTACCATCACTAATTTAAGGGTCAAGAGCCCAGCTAAACCAAACACTAATCTCCATAATGGTGACTTAAAATTCATTTTTTTTCCTTCAGTGATTCTGCTTGTTAACATCAGGTGTCTTCAATAATGCTCAATCATCACTCAATTATTCACTTAATTATCTCATTAACTTTAACACTGCTTCAGTGTTCATTTAACACTCTGCTCAGAGTTTATATAATTCACACTCTCAGTGTTAATGTAACACTGGGGATTTTTCTGTGTACGCTGCCGATTTATCTATATGGACAACTAACACATTGGATTGTAATCAGTTGTACATATAGGCAGGCAAAATTATATCAATTATATATATTTCAATAATCAATCACACGAGTTATGATTAAATATTAATATATCAATGTTCTATCATAGATAACTCCTAATGGAATTACCGGGAATTAATTACTGAATAATCTGTTCATCAGCAAATTTACCTTACGGTCTTTCAGTAACCCTCAAGCAAAGTTATTCTGATAACTTAAAAATGCAGACTATCTTCCTGGCCACGGAAAATAGCCCCCCTTTTCTATAAACAAAATACTATTTAAATTATCTTTCATTTGTAAAGGTCGTAGCTATAAGATCTAACATTTCTGGGACCTCGAATATGAATATAATGTCTTTAATAAAGGAAAAACTTTGTATACCGATGAACTAAAGCTACACGGATAAAAATTTATTTACAGCATTATAAGACAATAAAACAACAAAACAGCGAAAGTAAAAGCATACAGAGAATGAGGGAGATTTGAGAGAGAGATCACAAAGGATCACAGAATGGCAAAGTCACAGACAACGGAACCTTTAAGAGAGACAACAAGAATCAAATCATACCCTAACTGGGGCAGGCAATTGCTCAGTTGCTTTTAAAACAGTGTAGCTTTTTCAAATAGTTTACTTGACTATCTACTTTATTTACAAGTAGCTTATCAATCTACAGTTTCAGAGTAGCTTACCCAAACATTGCCTGTTTGTTCTGACTACATCCTTTCCAACGGTTTTCCATAAAAATGACACCCGGTCTATCTATCTATGTATCTTTCAATCTATCAAACACTCTAGCTTTTAAAAACTTATAAAGTAAACCTTAAAGGGTTAGTTCACCCAAAAATGAAAATTAAGTCATTAATTACTCACCCCAATGCTGTACCAACCCCGTAAGACCTTCGTTCATCTTCGGAACACAAATGAAGATATTTTTGATTAAATTTGAGAGCTGTCTCACTACCATATAGACTGCCTAAGGGACTGGCTCTTGACGGCCCAGAAAGTCAATGAAGAAAATGTTTAAATATTCCATGTGACTACCGTGGCTCAACTAAGTTTATCAAGTGGCGAGAATACTTTTTGTGCGAAAAAAACAAACAAAAATAACGACTTTATTCGACTATTCCTTTTCTTCCTTTTTGGCCTGAAATGAGACTTCCTTAGATTTCCACGACGCATGTGCGAGAATTGCGATCTCCTTCAACTACTTCAGTTCAGTTCTCGCGCATGCGTCGTGGAAATCTAAAGAGGTCTTACGGGGTTGGTACAGCATGGAGGTGAGTAATTAATGACTTAATTTTCATTTTTGGGTGAACTAACCCTTTAACTTAAAAAAAAATTAAAACTTATACGTTTCTAACTTAAAGCTGTTAAAACTACTTCACATTTTGTGGTCCAGCTTTTTCAAGGCAACATCAAACTTTTATGAACTTTCTTATCCAGATTAATGTGAAAACTCACCAATGCCCTCTTCTACAACTTTTTTTTTATTTTTTATTTCTTACCTTATGAAGCATCTGCCTCAGTTCCCAGTCATCTATCTCATCAAAGTCCACAGGAAGACAGGGACATTGTGAAATGAGACTATAAAGTCTCTCTGAAAAAAATGATGGTGTAATGCCGGCATGAACAACTGAAACAGCCAACATCTTGCCTATAATTTTGTACTCGCCTGCCAGCACAGCTGAAAGACAAACAAAACAACTTCACACATTTACAAAACACATAACCAAACAAATCTTTTTGATCTTCGCCAGTGAACTTTGTTTTTTACCACGAGACACCAAACTCAAATTCTTTGATTCATCGGGACCACAAAAGTATTGGCTGTTTTTCAGCTCCACATTCAACAGTCTGAAAAACGTCTCGGTTAAGTATGTAACCCTCGTTTCCTGAGTAGGGAACGGAGACGTTTCGTCGGATGACGGAGAATGGGGGTTTCGCCTAGAAAGCCAATCCTCTTCGAGTATTAAAAAATGAGCCAATGGCAAAGAAATGCCATGGGTCTGCGGAATTTGCATAGAGTATCTCCGCCTCACCCCGTGAGTATAAAAGGAGGAAGCGGACGCCACCGCAGTATGTCTTCGCTGAGGAGCCGAGACTGAACTCAGGCGTCTACCCAGCGGTACAGTGGAAGTGGCAGGGAGATGTAACGTCTCCGTTCCCTACTCAGGGAACGAGGGTTACATACGTAACCGAGACGTTCCCTTTGGTAGTCACTCCGAGTTACGTCGGATGACGGGTCCCCCGTGTAATTACGCCACCTTCACAGCTATCTTCCAGTGCCCTGCGCACGTCTGGACCCCTGACGCACTTACTTACGAGGAGTCCTACTTGACACAGGAATACCAAGGTACACTGGGGAGCATATCCCAGAGGATATATGCCGCAGTATGCCTACCCGTGGGGAGGACTTAGGAATACACATACGGCCCAGGGGGCTTCGTATGGAGGAACACTGGAGTCACCAACCCGTAGGGTGGCTAGAATCTTAACTCCAGGGGTGGCAAGGTGGCTTGCCGAGGGAAGACACATGCTCCGAGAGGCTTACAGTGGAAATACACATGTGGGGGTTACTAGCAGGAACCATGCACATGGAGGCACCTAACCGACGTCCAAGCAAGACACTGGCGTCAGCATCAGCGGGAGGAACTCAGGGCTTCAGTAGAAGGCTCAACTGAGAAAAATCGCACTTATCCAGTCGGTTGGAGTGGAATGGCGAGCAAGCGAAGACACCTGAGCGGGTCCAGTACTGGCTGGGTGAGCGAGCGCAAGAGTCAAGTCAAGTCACATTCATTTATATAGCGCTTTTCACAATACAGATTGTATCAAAGCAGCTTCACAGTGATAACATGAAAGTAGTACAACACAGATCAATAATATTGTTAAATATTAAATAGCCCCAACTAAGCAAGCCAAAAGCAAGCAAGGCGACAGTGGCAAGGAACCAAAACTCCATCAGATTGGATGGAGAAAAAAACCTTGGGAGAACCCAGGCTCAGTCGGGGGCCAGTTCTCCTCTGGCTTACATTCATATTGTTTATATATAAATATTAAATATAAATATTGTTTATATATAAAACGGCGCCATAACATATCGCAGGCATTGAGTCGTCTCTTCACAGGCGTTGGTCTTCTCATCACAGGCATTGGGGCATCCGAAATCCCTGTGAGAGGCTGGATACAAAACTGGACCTGACGAACGCCATTTTTCTCGGGACAAGCGTCCCGAGATAACAGCAGAAAGGCAGATGGGAAATAATTAGCATGGCTGATGTTCATAATGATTTCCATTATAAGGGAGTCGGTGTTAGAAAACCACTAACTCTCCGCAACCCAACCATACGCGACGACCCGTTTGACTAAGGCTGTCAAGCCCCACTGTCGTGGAAATGAGAGGACAAGAGAGGACACAGGCTCCACTTGGAGATTATAGAATCTTGCGAATGTGTTTGGTGTCGCCCAGCCTGCAGCTCTGCATATGTCTGTTAGCAAGGCGCCATGCGCTAGAGCCCAAGAGGAAGCCACACTCCGGGTAGAGTGGGCTGTCACACCAAGGGGGCACGATCGACCTTGCTGCTGGTAAGCCAAAGCAATGGCATCCACTATCCAGTGAGACAAGCCGTTGCTTTGAGAGAGCCCTTCCCTTCTGGCTCCCCCCATAACAGACAAAGAGCTGGTCTGAAGTCCTGAAACACTGCGTTCTGTCTACGTAAGCACGGAGGGCGCGTACTGGACAGAGCAGTGCCAAGGCTGGGTCTGCCTCCTCCAGGGGCAGCGCTTGCAGGTTCACCACTTGGTCCCGGAAGGGAGTGGTAGTACTTTTTGGGCCCCATTTTAACAATCTGAAACGCAAGTGTCAAAGCGCAAAGCGCAAGAAACTTTGTGGGCGGATCCCGGAGCAAATCTAAAAGGGGTTGGTCTGAAGTAGCTTCATTATTTTGGGCGTAACGTGAAATAAGCCAGTCAGGGCGTCAAATCACATTCCCTTTAAGAGCATGATGAACGAGGTGCGCTTGTTCCATGGCGCAATACTATTATAACGGCGCATTTATCAGGCGCGCTTCAGCATCGGTTCACAGCCGAGGAGATCGATGTTCTCATCAGGGCCGTAAAAGAAAGAGAAGTGACATTGGGGATGGGACAAACCCACCCAAATTAGTTTCGGTTAAACATGCATATACTAATTTGGGTAAATGTCATGGTCACAACAATGATTTCCCTCATGTTTATATATTTTTCCTTATAATAATGTATCATTTGCAAAAAGTAAAATGCATCTGTGTAGATGAGAGAATCATCTACAGTGTATGCGCGTTGTTCACACTGTATTATGGCCAAGCATGCGCGCTTAAAATAGCATCTGAATGTACGCGCAACGCGCCACTGACTTTAGACCAGGTTTTTTTCTGGTCAGTGGCGCAATTGTTTTCTGGAACTGCAAAATAACACCAGGGATTGTTTGCGCTGAAACACGCCTCCTTTTTGCGCCGATCCGGAAAATAACCCGCTTTGCGCAGGTGCAAAATAGGAATGATAAATGCGTCAGTGTATAAAGTCATTTGCACTGGGTGCCAGATAGGGCCCTTTGACTTTGTTAACAATATATTAACACATTTTATATTCTACACATCGCTATATACATGCAAGATTACATGGACTGTAAATTCTTAAACGCTTACCAGATAACTAACAATGCATGCTAAAAAACATTTTGTTTCAACGCACTGTTAGACTTACATCATGCATTTCCTCTTCATCACTTGACAGGACAACTACTGGTCTGTTTAAAAACAAGTAAAAACAACACTATTAGCTGTTAGGGCATAAAGTTTGCATGGAATAAGAAAAATTCAGTACCTTTATGTTCAAAGATAGACCATGCTTAATTTAAAGTGAGATATGAACAGTCATTACACAGAATTTACCATTTGCATGTCGCAATATGTTCTGGCATTTGAGAGAGAATAATGCTTTGCTTGCATGTAAAACACTCCTGGATGACAGCTGTAACCTCCTATAGAAATTAAAAATTAAACAAAACATTAACGTTGTTACGTAAAGACTTCGGAAGCAATAGCAAGTAACAAAGTTTATTAGTTTATTAGTACACTGTCCACAGACAAGCAGTAAGAAACTCAGTACACTGTCCAAAGTCAAGCAGGAGAACTCAGTACACGGTCCACAGACCAGCAGGGTAGTGGCGCAGGGACTCGATGGTCAGATAGGCAGGTGCAGGTGAAGTGAGGTGACGATCAACAAGACAATCCAGAACATCCACGGGGAAACAGACAGGAACAACGAAGGATACTGGAACGCAGAGGGAACTGACACCGGACATCACAAACAACGATCTGACAATGGAGATGAGAAATGGGTGAGATTAAATAGACCGGGATGATAGACTGCAGCTGGTGATGAGTGATAACTGAATGAGCTCTGATGAGCGACCACGCCCCTCTAATCAGCACACACACACATACAACAACAGAAACACGAGACATGAATGAGACATAGGATTTACCCACCGTGACAAACGTACACTTTATTTAAAAAAAAAATAGTTTATTGGTTTGCACATTGCACTTACATGTCCTTCAGGAGCTTGGAGTACAAATGGTTTTTGCAAAGGAATAATGTATATTGGGGTGCGCTTTCCTTTACAAAAAGTTCTTAAATAGGCTACCGAGTAGCCTGAGGGTGGAATTGGGATAATAGATAACTCCCTTTTGCGATCACTCCTGGCTAATGTGAATCCCCCAGCACCTCTACGGAGTGGGTATGCCTGATAAAGGCATTCAGCAACATCTGAATGGCTTCCCATTGTGCTTGAAAAAGTAATATATTTTCGGCCCAGACCACATTCCTCCAGAATCCTTGTGTCCTCGACACTTGGCAGAAAAATGCTCCCTGGTTCTGAAAGACAGGAAAAATGATGACTCCAGGGAACTTCTTTTTTCCTTTGATTGTGTTTTCCCTTAAAGCCCCTAGGCACTAATTTGAAGTATATGGCCCAAAAAGTCTTGAAAGATTCCCCTGTATGTCATCTTCTCTTGATGCTGACGATGATGCTTGGCTATGAGTATCAGAGGTGGATTGATAAGGTCGCCAGCGGGTGGAATTTGTTCTGTAGCATGGGGTTGGGAACGGACTGTAAGAAGGGGGCATCAGAGACGGGGAGGATGAGGGTGGCCTAGGGGGCATCAGAGATGGGGAGGATGAGGGTGGCCTAGGGGGCATCAGAGACGGGGAGGATGAGGGTGGCCTAGGGGGCATCAGAGATGGGGAGGATGTCCCTGGCAGGATGTCCCTGTTAGGAGTTCCTTGTGAGGAGGCCAATCTTTCTGCCAGTAAATTTGTTGTTCTCTGTATCTGGCGCAGTAATTCGTGCATGTCTTCTTCTGAACTGTTAAAATACATGCACAAATTAAAAACATTTACATACTTTTTATTTATTATATTTGTTTAATTTATGAACTTCAAAAGAACGGTTCACTGAAAAAATGAAAAAAAAGGTCATAATTTATTCACCCTGGTGTGCTACTAATGCCCCTTTTTTTCAGAACACTAAAAGGTAAAAACAAAAAAAAGTCCTGTTCATCCAGTAAATATTGTGACCCGCTTTTAAAATAGGGTAGCCTATCTCAAGGTATCAGCACTTCCAATTTAGTACTTTTTGAAACTTTCCAAAACATTTTAAGACTTGAAAATCACTTCAACTTCTATGCATACACACAAAATCACCCTGCTCAACAGAGATATATGAATAAACAATGGGCATTTTTGGCTTTAAATGCACTATAGTAGAGTAAATGTTACATAGGATTATATAGGTGACCATAGCAAAAAATATTTTTGATTTAAAATTTGCTCTGATGGTGAAATAAAAAAAATCCAACATTGCCTTTCTGTGACCTTACAATAGAGGGAAAAATATATTAAAGGGTTAGTTCACCCAAAAATGAAAATTCTGTCAGTATTTACTCACCCTCATGTTGTTCCAACCCCGTAAGACCTTCGTTCATCTTCGCAACACAAAGATATTAAGATCACTCCTGCATACCAGTCCATAGGCTTCTTGAGGGAATGACAATTGATGGCCTCGAAATGTCGTTAAAGACATCGTTAAAATAGTCCAAGTGACTTCAGGGCTCAATCTTAAGTTTATCAAACGACAAGAACACTTTTTGTGCGCAAAAACAACAAAAATAACGACTTTATTTCAACTTTCTTAAATAAAAAATGTATTTATCAACTTTACTTTATATCTCTATGCATGTTCGGAGAGCCCATTCCATGAGCATTCTTGGACACATCAAGGAACATTATGTTACATTAAAGGAATATACACTTATGTTTACACTGCATAAAGAAGGTATTTCTAATTTTTGTTTATACTGTGACCAAACAAAGTTATTTCACTGTGACATGGGGGGAAACACACATACATAAAAGCATTGAATACATTTGTTAAATGTCTTTAACACAACAGAAATGTATTTCTCTTTGTTCAGAGACACTCTGCCACATTCCAATTGTGCCCTAAAGTCTTGTAACTTGATACTCACTGGAGTAAGTGAGTGAGTGAATGTGTGCATGTGTGTGGGAGGAGGGTTGAGTCGCCTGGCAAAGTCCTTACAGAGACATCGGTAATAATATCTGCACGCTATTAATCATTAGTTAAGCATTAGTAAACAGTAGGGCTGTAGTCAACCAAAGAAATCCTTAGTCGACCAAAGTCTTGTCCTGCGCAACGATTAGTCGACTAAAAAAAAAAGTGATGTTTTGATTAAACATTTTTTAAACAATTGTCATTGAGCATTTATAAAACAACAACGAAAAAACATCACAAATAAATAAAACTATAATAATAATAATACAATTCTTTGAAAATTAAGTGATTTTTTTTAACTGCAAAAAGTGAGGAGCTCTAGGTCTATAGTAACAGTCACAATCGCGCACCTGACCACACCACACGGTGCAAAAAAATATAACTGCTAACGTTATCTGCCACATAATGAAAAATCCCAACAAAAGCTCTCGTTTATACAGACTTTATATTCTTCTTTACTTTCAAAGCTATGGGTTAACTTTCGTCCTGACGATCAAGGCGTTTTAAAACAACACACAAAAAACCCAAATAGCCTAAAAACAATCCTAACAATAGGCTGTAGGACCATGTATAGGTTTATTTTCGTTTTGTTGCATTATTTAGGCTATTTTCAAATGCGTCAAGTGTACAAATAAAAACGAAAACATTAAGAAAACACGATCTATTGAGTCAGCATGATATAGCCGTTATAGACCTTATTCAGAGCAGCGCCATGACAGATATGAAAGTGAGGCTGTGAGGGATAGACTTACCATGGCATCCGCTGTAGCGGCTAGATTACTTACAATGTTCCACAGCTTACATTGTCGGGAGTTTTTTGTCAACTGACATTTCTTTGAAAGATATTTTTCCAGTGTTTCATGAGCAGAACAATCTGAAAACACATTAAATAACAGTACAGCCCATTGAAGAGATGCAAGTTTATCCCTCACAGCCTCGCTTTCATTCTCATTAAAAATCAAAGATGGCACTGCCGTGAATAAGGCGTATAAGGCTGCTCACGTCTTTTGCGCACTCAAGTTCGATTTCAAATGTAGGCGCGCGACATGCGCGCTCATAAATGGCGCCTCTCTCCACAGTCTTGTCGTCTTTGTTT
Source organism: Pimephales promelas (assembly GCF_016745375.1). Next base: position 217,484 of record NW_024121138.1, read on the forward strand.
TAAAATGCAGCCAGACAAAAGATTTAGATTTCCTGGACATTTTGTTGACTAAAGCCAAAACAAGCAGCGTTCAAACTGAATGAATACAGCATCCCTTACCAAGCGCGAAGCAGCAGCGCAGCCAGCCACAGGTGCGGTTCCCGAGTATTATGTGTGTGCGCTAAACTGTGGCGCAGTTACAAAAATAGCCTGAATTAAAGCATTTTAAAGTTGGTGACAAAACATATGCTAATTATATTTAGAAAACAGTAATAAATAACTGCTTATAAAGGAATAAATATCAAGGAGTAAATCATTGAAAAATTCTTTCTATTGGTAAAAAAAAATGCAACTGGTCGACCAATAAGAATGTCAGTCGACCAAGACGGCATCGAACGATTAGTCGACTAAACGAGTTGACAGCCCTAGTAAACAGATCATTCATCATTCATAAAGCATTCATAGACGTTAATAAGCGGTTTATAAATACAGCTAAATGTTGTTTTTTTGATTTATAAGCAGATATGTGTTTAATAATTGTATTTTTATACTTTATTAATGATCAATTAATAATTTCTAAATGTATAGATTTCACTATAAGTATAGCATTATTTAAAAACCAGTTATTTAAGAGTTGTCAGTCATGCATACGATCACTTAGAAAGTGTAAGTAAATGTAGTAAATGCATGTAGTTATAAACTTTTAGTAGTGGTCAGTTAAGCTGATCTAAAGTGAGGACTATTCATGCCTTGTAAAGCATTTATAAAGGAGATTTGAAGGTGCATCGGTCTTCTAAACAATAAAATATAATAAACACAACACAGAACAGAAATATTTAATAGCCTTTAAATCTCCTTTATAAATGCTTTACAAGGCATGAAGAGTCCTCACTTTAGATGAGCTCACAAACATAGTTAAATCAATCAATCAGTTTTTATTTATATAAACATTTATTTTATTTAAAAATATTTATTTTAACACCCTATTATAGTCTGATAACACACATTTTAACTACCCTAGGAACAAACATACAACAGTGATCATTTGATCATTATCAAAAAAAGAGCGTGTGTGTTTGCGTGTGCGGTTGCCAGGTTCAGCTGAAACGCGTTACTCCACCACATCTGATTCCACCCGTAAGCTTGGAACCTAAAACAAAGTAACAAAATTTGTGTTGGGTCATTGTAAAACAATCAGTATAGGATCAATATTAAGGCCATGTTTTACATAACATTCATAATCAAATATATGACCACAACAATATTATCCTGAAGTAAAAGTACTTATATTGAGTGTTTTTGGTCAAAATTATCTTTCCTCAACATTTTTCTTTGCTTTCTCACGATGTGGAGCATGCTTAAGGGTCACAGCTATCATATCTTCTGCACTCTGGGTCTTGTGGTGTGGGTACACCTTACTGCGGGCACCTTCAACTAATACATAGTCCACAGCAATATTACTAGTACTTGACCCAACTTGAACCATGGCTTTGAAAAAAATTGATAAAAACATGGTTGGTAGAAAAAATATTCTTTTAATCAGCCAGAGGTGACTGTTATTCACTGGAGAGCATCGTCTGGCAACAAAGTAATGTCCATAAGATAATACAAGTTTAAAGTTTAAAGATAATGAGTTTAAAGTAGGGGTGGAACGGTACACAGAAGTCACGGTTCGGTTCATACCTCGGTTCAGACATTACGGTTCAGTACGAGTTCGGTACAATGGAGGGAAAAGCAAAACAAAAATGCAGAAGGCAATTTTTTTTTATTGGGCATGTCTCAGGCTGTAGGCTACCACCTAGTTTAATGCTACATTTGAGTAATTCAGGTAATTAATGTATTACTATTGGATTAAAGGAATATAAACGTCTTAAGCCTTGTATTTTTAAAATAAGTTTTATTAATAAAGTAAAGGCATAGAACCAGTTTATTTGTAGTGCATTGACAATAGTTTTATATAATTAGTTTATTGATTAAACTAATAAAAAGACCTTGAGAGATGTTTGGTAATTGAACCTGAATTAATTTAAAATTTATTTGCTATGTTTTCAGATTTGTTATCCTTTATTGTCATCTGAATTATAATTAGTTTATTTCTGTATAAAATAATACTACCATTAAAAAACACATTTGATTTTCTTTTTTAATCAATGTAGAATGTGTAACTTTAAAATAAACATTAGTGCTCTGTTTGAGGACAATAACAGGGTTTCTGCAGGTTTCATTAAGTCAAATTTAAGACCTTTTTAAGACATTTTAAGACCATAAACATTGAAATTTAAGACCTACACGACGCATTACCAAAAATTTAAATAAGAAAATATTCGTAAAAAATGATTTTATATATGTGTGTGTGTATAGGTGAAATTTGTACTTTGCATTTTATACTGTAAAAACACAATTATAGTTGATTTTAGTTGATCATACCCAGAGATGAAATGGCATGAACATTTAATTTCATGATTGTTATGAAATCAATTTGCCAAATGTATGTCTAAACCCAGGAAATAAAATTAGCATCAATATGCACTTTTTGTTTACATAAACATTAAAATACCATTAAAAATGATGGCCAAATTTTAAAAGAGTGTCTTGCAACAGGTTATCTAGTTAAAATAAAGTCTTCACAAAAATAGTTTTATATAAACCTCACATATTTCAGCCTTTAAATTATCTTTTATAAAAAGATTGAGTCAAAAAATGATAAATTACTGACATTCACATCCCCTTATCTTTAATTATTAATAGTAAAATTTGGGCCGATTTTCCTATATTTAAATGAACTTGAGCGTGCAAACCTGGTGTATGAACGGCCTCTTGGCGAGCTACCTAGTATCAAGCCACGAGCTAATGCTAGCGCGTGAGTGTCGTGTTTGAACCCCTCCCTGCACTAGAGCTCCGCTTAGGCTACGACTCAAATGAACGAGGGTAAAATCTTTTTAAGACCTGACTAAATCAAATTTAAGACCTCAGATGAAAATCTAGCCGTTTTTAAGACTTTTTAAGGCCTTAAATTTAAAGTTCAGAATTTTAGACTTTTTAAGACCCCGCGGAAACCCTGAATAAATTAAAACCAATGCAATATGATGAATGTCCAAAAGATGGCACTCACAGACTGTTTTTAAATGGGTTGGGAAAATAGATAAGATAACAGCTGTCAACATGACTCATGAATATTCATGGTAGCCTAAATGGGTTCCCTTAACATTAAATAGTTTACTGTTATATGTCAACAAGATTCTACAAGACATTTTCACCTGCTATACGCCTTATTCACGGCAGCGCCATCTTTGATTTTTAGTGAGAATGGCTGTGAGGGATAGACTTGCATCTCTTCAATGGGCTGTATTGTTATTTAATGTGTTTTTGGATTGTTCTGCTCATAAAACACTGGAAAAATATCTTTGAAAGAAATGTCAGTTGACAAAAAACTCCCGACAATGTAAGCTGTGAAAAATTTTAAGTAATCTAGCTACTTTATTCAGCTTTTTACAGCGGATGCCATTGGAAACACGGTAAGTCTATCCCTCACAGCCTTACTTTCATACCTGTCATGGCGCTGCTCTGAATAAGGTCTATACCCAATGTTTAGATCTGTTTAATTATATATGCGCTAACTTGCATAAATACCCAGATTATGCACCATTTGTCCATGTGAACAACCTATTGCAAAAAACTTGTAATACATTTTTTGTTTGTCTTGACGTAAGTAACAGTTTATTCACAACTTGATTTGAGTTGATATTAGATATAATATATATCTAAAGCTTAAAATTTTTACTCTTTTCACATGGGAAAAAGAATGAATATTTACTTGGTTTTTTTTGTGCACAAACCACCTGTAAAATCCTCCAAATTATTTAAAACCTTGTTTTCTTTTATACTATAGCATCACAGTTTTTAATCAAGTCAAGTCAAGTCACATTTATTTATATAGTGCTTTTCACAATACAGATTGTCTCAAAGCAGCTTCACAGTGATAACATGAAAGTAGTACAACACAGATCAATAATATTGTTAAATATTTATCAGCAGCCATATCACCCTGTAGCCCAAGACTGGTTGCCCACTGAAGCTAAGCAGGGCTGAGCCTGGTTAGTACCTGGATGGGAGACCTTCTGAGAAAGCCAGGTTGCTGCTGGAAGAGGTGTTAGTGAGGCCAGCAGGGGGTGCTCACCCTGTGGTCTGTGTGGGTCCTAACGCCCCAGTATAGTAATGGGGATACTATACTGTCAAAAGAGCACCGTCCTTCGGATGAGACGTTAAACCGAGGTCCTGACTCTCTGTGGTCATTAAAAATCCCAGGATGTCTTTCGAAAGAGTAGGGGTGTAACCCCGGCATCCTGGCCAAATTTGCCCAGTGGCCTCTGTCCATCATGGCCTCCTAATCATCCCCATCTATACCAATTGGCTTCATCACTGTCTCCTCTCCACCAGTAAGCTGGTGTGTGGTGAGCGTTCTGGCGCACTATGGCAGCCGTCGCATCATCCAGGTGGATGCTGCACACTGGTGGGGGTTGAGGAGATTCCCTCCTCTATGTGAAGCGCTTTGAGTGTCCAGAAAGGCGCTATATAAATGTGATGAATTATTATTATTATTATTATATTAAATATTAAGTAACCCCGACTAAGCAAGCCAAAAGCAAGCCAAAAGCAAGCCAAAAGCAAGGCGACAGTGGCAAGGAACCAAAACTCCATCAGATTGAGAACCCAGGCTCAGTCGGGGGCCAGTTCTCCTCTGGCTTACATTCATATTGTTTATATATAAATATTAAATATAAATATTGTTTATGTATAAAATGGCGCCATAACATATCGCAGGCGTTGAGTCGTCTCTTTACTGGCGTTGGTCTTCTCATCACAGGCGTTGGGGCATCCGAAATCCCCGTGAGAGGCTGGATACAAATCTGGACCTGACGAACGCCATTTTTCCCGGGACAAGCGTCCCGAGATAACAGCAGAAAGGCAGATGGGAAATAATTAGCATGGCTGATGTTCATAATGATTTCCATTATACGGGAGTCGGTATTAGAAAACCACTATCTCACAAACTCTCCGCAACCTGAACTCTTTGCAACCCAACCATACGCGCCGACCCGTTTGACTAAGGCTGTCGAGCCCCACTGTCGCGGAAATGCGTTTCAGTGGCAAACGGTTCCGTATGGCATAACAGAGGACTAAAAGGTAAGCATTATGTGAATGCTTGACTAAAGAGATTAGTCTTTAATCTAGTTTTAAACTGTGTCAGCGAGTCAGAGCCTCGGGCCGTATCGGGAAGGCTATTCCAGAGTTTTGGAGCTAAATGCGAGAACGCCCTCCCTCCTTTACTGGACTTCGATATCCTAGGAATGACCAGAAGCCTTAGTGATCTTAAGGAACACGGATTGTAGGGCGAAAGAAGGTCCGTTAAGTACATAGGAGCTAAACCATTTAGGGCTTTATAGGTCAGTAGCAGTATTTTGTAGTTGATATGTGTCACGAACGCCGGTGAAGATTCCCCTGTCGGCCACCGGAGGTCTCACTTTCCTGAATACTAAACATTAACCCTGAACTACACTTCCCAAGAACCCACATACAGGGACTGATTACAGCACACCTGATCCTCATCACCAGACTATTTAAACCCTGATTGTTCTCACACACATTACGAAGTCTTGTTTGCCCCGGCTACATTTCTGAGCGTTATTATCATCGTATATTCTGCCTGTGTTTTGACCCTGCCTTGGATTAACGACTACGACTCTTCTCAGCCTGCCTTTTGATCGCTGTTTCATCCGGACTTTCTCTCCTGTTGTCAGCTGCCTGTCCTGAATCTCTGCCTGTTTTGACTACGATTTATGCCCTGGCTCTGATACTGTTGTCTGCCCTGGTATTCCGACCCATGACTGTTTTGTACACTGAGCTTGCTATATTTGAATAAACTGCACATGGATTCTACTCAGCCTGCGTCTTCGTTACAGAAGACTTCGCCACCTACAGATCCAGCAGTTTTCAGGCATCTTACCAGCGAGCTTTCTGCCCAAGCGAATCAACTGGCAGCTCACCATCAACAACTAAGTCGACTCACCACCATGACAGAGGAGTTCATGAAAGCAGTACAGAGTCTCCATCAGCCTGTGTCTCCGCCCACTGCCCCAGCGCCTCACCCAGATCCGGTACCGACTGAAATGCCTCACAGCCCACTATCTGCTAATCCACGTTTAGCTTTTCCAGAGAAATTTGATGGTTCCCCAAACAAATGTAAAGGCTTCCTTATGCAGTGTTCCATCTTCCTGGCTCAACAACCGTTGCTATACTCAACGGATAACAGTAAGATTTCGTTGGTGTGCTCTTTGCTCACGGGAAAAGCATTGGATTGGGCAACAGCCGTCTGGAACAACCAAGGATTCCAGCACACCACTTACAGTAACTTTATTCAGTGTTTACGAGAAGTGTTTGAACATGCTGAAGGAGGAAGGAATGCTGGGGAACAACTTCTTGCACTTCGTCAGGGAAGAGATACTGCAGCTGAATTTGCTCTGACGTTTCACACTCTCGCTGCCCAAACTGTGTGGGTAGACGATACATTAAAACTGCTGTTCCGCCAAGGATTAAATTCTGACTTGCAGTCAGAACTTGCATGTCGTGATGAAGACAAAACCCTAGATCAATTCATTGACTTGGCTATTCGCATTGACAACCTTATTCGGTCTCGGAGATCTTACCGACCTACATGTTCTTCAAGCCAAATGAGTCAACCTAGTGACCCCACTGAACCCATGAAAGTCGGGCGAACCCATCTTTCCACAGAGGAACGTGAACGCCGCCTCAGAAACCACCTTTGCTTATACTGTGGCCAAGCAGGACATCTGAGAGCTGATTGCCCGACTCGACCCTCTCAGGCACACAACCGCAGGGTGAGTTTGCTGATTTCCGCCATATCAACCAATAGATGTATGGAATTACCAATAAAATTAACCTGTCAGTCTAAAACGATCACCACTCAGGCTTTACTAGACTCTGGGGCAGCAGGCAATTTTATTGATGAAGGCCTAGTACGACAGTATAAGATACCATTAACCCGTTGTGAATCTCCTTTGGCAGTGGCCGCACTAGATGGGCGCCCCCTGGGGAGTGGCCATGTTCAGTATACCACCACTGATCTGTGTCTACAAGTTGGAGCACTACATACTGAAACAACACGCCTCTTCGTCATTTACTCTCCACATAACCCAATCATCCTTGGTTTACCCTGGCTGCAGGACCACAATCCACAAATTTCCTGGCGTGAGAAACAGATCATACGTTGGGATCCCACCTGCTATTCCAAATGCCTTAAGCCAACCCCCTTGATACCAGTAAAGACTATTGAATTTCTCTCTTTATTGAACATGTTAAAAAAAAAAAACAAACACAACAGCAAAAACTGAATAAAAGTAAAAAAATAAATAGTTAATCATCAACATCAAGAAAAAAGATCATCTACAGATGGTCCAAACAACAATCATGTTCAAAGGGGGTAGGAAGAAGTTAGAATAACTTTTCTTGTCCTATCCCCACTTCAATAATATTTTAACTACTTAAAATAACTTATCTAAGGTTTACTTTACCTACGGTTGAAAAAAGAAAATCACTATTCCAGCTCATATCCATCAAGGATTCTTTTTTTAAACATATATTTCAATTGCAATAAGTTTTTACATAATTTTAAATCATTGTTGCTACTGTTCCACAGTATAACACCCTGGGTTGGTATACAGTGCAACTTAGTGTTTGTGCGAATCTGCGGTCTACTAAACATTGATATTCCTCTAAAATTATATGTGTTTTCTCGTAATTGGAAAAGCTCTTGGATATTTCTAGGTAATTGGTTGTTGTGAGCTCTAAAAACAATTTGAATAATTTTATAATCAATCAAATCTTTGAACTTTAATATTTTGAGTTTAATGAACAATGGGTTTGTTGGTTCTCTGTATGCAGTTTTATGTATGATTCGAATAGCCCTTTTTTGTAAGATGAAGATTGGGTGTGTATTTGTTTTGTAAGTATTCCCCCATACTTCCACACAATAAGTCATGTACGGGAGTATGAAGGAGCAGTACAACATATTTAGAGAAGCCTTATTCAATAAGTCTTTAGCCTTATTTAATATTGCCAATGACTTGGATATTTTGGTTTTAATATAGTTTATGTGAGGTTTCCAGCTTAATTTGTTATCAATAACTACCCCGAGGAATTTTATTTCAGATACTCGCTCTAGTTCTATACCATTTATCATTAGTTTTTTATCCGTGTCAGTTGATCGGTTCCCAAATATTATAAATTTAGTTTTACTCAGATTTAATGTTAGTTTATTTTCATCAAACCAAATCTTCATCCTACTCACTTCCTTTTCCATGGTATCCAGTAGCTTCTCCAAATTTTCACCACAGCATAGTAAATTTGTGTCATCAGCAAAAAGAATGGTTTCTACAATTTGCGATACTTCACATATATTATTTATATAGAGGTTAAATAATAATGGCCCCAACACTGAACCCTGTGGCACCCCACATGTAACCTGCAACAGTTGTGATTTATTGTTCTGTATTTCAACATACTGCTTTCTGTTCTCCAGGTAACTAGACAACCATGTCAGTGCAATTCCTCTAATGCCATATCGTTGTAATTTTTTAATCAATAATTTATGATCTACAGTTTCAAAAGCTTTTTTAAGATCTAGAAATATCCCCACTGCATATTGTTTTCTGTCTATTGCGTTTGTAACTTTTTCTATGAATTCTATCATTGCAAGAGAAGTTGATCTGCCAGGTCTAAACCCATATTGTTGCTCACATAGAATACTATGTTTGGCGATGAAATCATCCAGTCTCTGAAAAAAATTTTTTTCCAATATTTTAGAGAACTGTGGAAGCAACGAGATGGGTCTGTAGTTTTGTAGTATACGTCTATCTCCGGTTTTATATATTGGTATTACTTTAGCTATCTTCATTTTATCTGGAAAGACACCGGTTTGTAGAGACTGATTGCAAATGTGGGTTAGAGGTCTTGCTATAGATTCAATAATACTTTTGACTGTGCACATATCAATGTCATAGCAGTCAGTAGACTTCTTACTCTTCAATTTTTTTACAATATCAATAAGTTCTTCTTCATCCGTCCCTCTTACAAACATTGTTTCTTCCACAAATAACTTCTTACATTCTACTCCATCACTACTACCCGTCTTTGGAATATCCCTCGCTAGTCTTGAACCAACACTGACAAAGTATTTATTGAATTCCCCAGCAACTGAAGCCCTGTCAGTGATTTCTGTATCATTCGATGCTAACAAGTAACTTGGATATTCTTTTTTCCCATTTTTTTTAATGATAGCATTTAAGACATCCCATGTTTTTTTAATATTATTTTTATTATCCTCTAATAAATTACTGTAATAATCAACTTTACAGCATCTTATGATTTTTGTTAATTTATTTTTATATAGTTTATATTTTTGTTCTGATTCCATTGTTCTTCTCTTTAAGAATTCTTTGTATAATAACTTCTTCTTCTTACATGCATTTATAATTCCTTTTGATATCCATGGTTTCTCAACATATTTTTGCTTTACAATTTTCTTTGCTAGAGGACAATGCTTATCATATAATCCTGATACGATTGTCATAAATGTTTCATAGGCCCAATTGACATCACTCACATAAACACTTTTCCAGTCTTGTCTCAAAAGATCTTGTTTAAAAGAATTTATAGCATCTTGTGTTTTTTTTCTTTTCATCATAATTGTAGTAATATCTTTATTCTTCTGCATACAGTTTTGTATAATTGCAAATACTGGCAAGTGGTCACTTATGTCAGTTATTATTAGGCCACTTGAAACCGGTCTGTCAATAACGTTTGTAAATATGTTATCTATTAGTGTGGCACTGTGAGTTGTTATTCTAGTTGGTCGTGTAATTGTAGGGTATAAGCTGTTGCTATACATTGAATTAATAAATTCTGTAGTTGAATTATGTTGTTGCGGATTTAGCAAATCTACATTGAAATCACCGCAAACAAACAGAATTTTCTTGTTGGTATGTCTATTATACAACTCCTCAATCTTTTCCCTAAATGTATCAATACAAGATCCTGGTTTTCTATACATACAGCTTATCTGAATATTTCTTTCTTTCTCTCTCTCAATTTCTACAGTGACACACTCCATAATATTTTCTATTACAAATGACTTGTTACTGACAACTTTACATTTATACATTTTATCAATAAATAGTGCAGCCCCCCCTCCCTTAGACTGGGTCCTATGAACAGAAAACATTTCATATCCCTCAATTCCAATTGAATCAATTTGCTCATCATCAAGCCAGGTTTCTGATATTGCAATAACTGTGAATTTCCTTTCTAATTCATTTAAACAATGCTTAATTCCTGCTAAGTTTGAATTAAGGCTCCTACTATTAAAATGTATGATTGACATTGATCCATCCATTATTATATTTCTCCTCCTATATTGTTTTTCTGTATAATATTCGCATTGACTTAACTTCGCCTACTTTCATTACTCAAGAGCTCAACACATATGTACATATGTACATATGTACCCCCTGAGTATGTTGACTTGATGGAAGTGTTCAGCAAAACTAAAGCCTCACAACTTCCACCACATCGACCTAGTGACTGTGCCATCAAACTATTACCTGACACCACACCACCTAGAGGTAGAATCTTTCCACTATCCGAAACTGAGGCTAACGCAATGAGATCATACATTGAAGAAGAACTGTCTAAGGGTTTCATTCGACCATCCACTTCACCAGCGGCAGCGGGATTCTTCTTTGTGGAAAAGAAGGATGGGGGTCTCCGTCCCTGCATTTATTATCGGGGTCTAAATGATATAACAGTCAAATTCAGATATCCACTGCCTCTGGTTCCTGCAGCCTTGGAACAACTAAGAACTGCTAAAGTTTACACTAAGCTCGATCTACGCTCCGTCTACAACCTCATACGCATTCGAGAAGGGGACGAATGGAAAACTGCGTTCTCTACCAGCAGCGGGCACTACGAATACCTCGTTATGCCTTTTGGGCTGTCCAATAGTCCATCTGTGTTCCAATCTTTTATCAATGACATATTCAGAGACATGCTAAACCAGTGCCTAATCGTATACATTGATGATATTTTGATCTACTCAGACACCATGGAGGAACACATCAAGCAGGTCCGGGAAGTCTTGCAGCGTCTCATCAACCACCAACTTTATGCCAAGGCAGAGAAGTGTGAATTCCTCCAATCTTCAATTTCCTTCCTTGGTTACATCATCAGTCCGGAAGGTGTGTCTATGGACGAGGGAAAGGTACGAGCGGTTCTAAATTGGCCTCAACCTACTACAGTGAAGGAACTGCAAAGATTTTTGGGATTTGCCAACTTCTACAGAAGATTTATCAGAAACTTCAGCTCAGTCGCCGCTCCGCTCAATGCCATGGTAAAAGGGGGGATCACCAAGCTTTGCTGGACTACCGATGCCATTCAAGCCTTCAATGAACTAAAGAATCGGTTTACCTCTGCTCCCATTCTGCATCATCCTGACCCCAATGTACCTTTCGTGGTGGAGGTTGACGCATCCAACACTGGCATTGGAGCTGCCCTCTCTCAACGCCAAGGTAATCCACCCAAACTCTTTCCATGTGCTTATTACTCCAGAAAACTCTCCTCTGCTGAACAGAATTATGATATGGGCAATCGCGAATTACTAGCAATGAAAGCAGCACTTGAAGAATGGAGGCACTGGCTGGAGGGGGCTAGACATCCCTTTCTGGTATTGACAGATCATCGCAACCTGGAATACCTACGCTCCGCCAAAAGACTAAACCCCAGACAGGCCAGATGGGCCCTGTTCTTCACCCGATTCAACTTTTCAATCACCTATCATCCAGGATGAAAGAACATCAAAGCCGATTCGCTATCACGCCAATACGACGCCACCCCTCAAAATCCCTCTCCAGACCCCATTATCTCACCTTCTTTAATACTAGCTCCAGTTCAGTGGGACATCATGACCGAAATCACTCAGGCTCACGCACGGAACCCACCACCTCCAGAATGCCCGCTCAACCGAACCTTTGTTCCCCTAGGACTACGAGAAAAGGTAATCCACTGGGTGCATTCATCCACAAGCTCTGGCCACCCAGGCATCACTACCACAGTTAGATTATTGAGAAACGGGTTCTGGTGGGAGACTTTACAGACAGACACTAGCACGTTCGTGAATTCTTGTTACATCTGTGCTGCAGCAAAGCCCTCCAGACAACTACCAACAGGACTACTACAACCCCTACCCATCCCACAACGACCATGGTCCCACATCGCTATTGACTTTGTCACCGATCTGCCAGTCTCGCAGGGTAACACAACCATACTAACTGTCATTGATCGTTTCTCCAAGGCATGTCGACTGATACCACTATCTAAGCTTCCATCAGCATTCGAAACTGCAGAACACCTCTTCCACTTTGTATTCCGCTATTATGGTCTTCCCGAAGACATTGTCTCTGACAGAGGTCCTCAGTTCACATCAAGATTTTGGAAGGCCTTCTTTCAATTACTGAAGGTCAATGTAAGTCTCACTTCAGGTTACCACCCTCAATCTAATGGACAAACGGAACGACTAAACCAAGAGATCACTAAATTCCTCAGAATGTATTGTCAGCAGAACCAATCCGACTGGAGCCGCTTTCTTCCCTGGGCAGAATACGCACAGAACTCAATTCTCAAACCCTCCACAAGATTAACACCCTTTCAATGCATTCTGGGGTTCCAACCTCCACTGTTCCCATGGTCTGGTGAGCCGTCCGAAGTACCTGCTGTGAACGACTGGTTTCAACGAAGTGAGGCTGTTTGGAACCAGGCACATGTCCACCTACAACGGTCCATAAACAGGGATAAAGAACAAGCTGACCACCATCGTCGCCCCAGTCCCAACTACTCTCCTGGACAGTGGGTGTGGCTTTCAACTCGAGACCTCCGTCTGCGATTACCCTGCAAGAAACTCAGTCCCAGGTATGTGGGTCCTTTCAAAATTTTGAGACAAATCAATTCTGTGTCATACCACCTCGAATTACCAGCCACTTATCGCATTTCTCCTACTTTCTATGTTACTTTCCGTGTTATTTGGATCTAATTGCGGTTTCTTAATGAGCGGTTTTATTACTGCCAGCTTGAATATTTTTGGAACATGACCTAAAGATAAAGACGAGTTAATAATATTGAGGAGAGGCTCTTCCACTACAGGTAATAGTTCTTTCAGTAGTTTAGTGGGTATTGGATCTAATAAACATGTTGTTGGTTTAGATGCAATGATAAGTTTATTTAGCTCTTCCTGTCCTATCGTTGTAAAGCGGTGTAGTTGTTCTAGATGGGCCATAATTGAAGCTGAATCATAAGACACCATAGAGGATTGTACATTTATAATTGTGTTTCGGATGCTTTCTATTTTCTCATTGAAGTAATTCATAAAATCATTACTACTAAACTGTAAAGGTATATTTTGCTCTGGTGATGTCTGTTTATTTGTTAGTCTAGCCACGGTGTTAAATAAAAACCTTGGATTATTTTGGTTATTTTCGATTAATTTGCGGAGATGCTCAGCCCTGGCTGTTTTTAGTGTCTTTTTATAACGTGACATACTGTCTTTCCACGCGATTCTAAAGACCTCTAAATTAGTTTGTTTCCATTTACGGTCTAAGTTGCGAGTTTCTCTCTTGATAGCATGTGTAGCACTGTTGTACGATGGTGCTTTAATTTTCTCTCTAACCTTTTTTAATCTAATTGGTGCAACAATATCTAATGTACTAGTGAAAATGGTGCTTAAACTGCTAGTCATTTCCTCTAATTCATCTGTTTGTTTGGGTTCACTTAGCAGCTTAGATCAGGTAAGCTATTTGAGAATCCATCTGGTTGGAAGGATTGTTCTGCCTGGTCTATAACGTGGCGCAACATGACATATTTCAGCAGTACGTATTATACAAGTCACCATGTAATGATCAGTGACATCATCGCTTTGCGGTATAATATCTATATCAGTTGGAATGGTTCCATATGATATAATTAAATCTAGTGTATGATTTAGACGATGAGTGGGACCACTGACGTTTTGTTTGACCCCAAAGGAGTTCAATAAGTCTGTAAACGCAGCCCCTAAAGCATCATTTGTATTATCTACGTGTATGTTAAAATCTCCAGCAATTATTGCTTTATTGACATTCACCAATAGATCCGAGAGAAAGCTTAGACTCCGATTGAGATCAGTCAGTCAAGTCATTAAATGATGATCATCATCAATAGGCATGTGCCGGTATCAAATTTTCATGCTGTGGTTAATTGATGAGCTTTTATCACGGTATACGGTATTATCACGATATTTTAATGAAATTATATTTTAATGCTCAAGAAATGCATTGCAACAGATGCATTGTGGGTCTCTAAAAAAACCTCAAATTGTATCACAATGTGTAATTGTGATTTTCGAAACATATGGTAACTAAACCAAATTGTTTAAAGTTTAGTGACAACATGTTACAATGACTGGTAGGTTACTGTTTGTATTATTTAATTAAATTCTTGGATTTGATTTCAGTCTTAATTCAATATTGACTCATTTGGATAAATATTAGGTAGGCCCCAGTCTGTTAATGTTTCTCAAGAAAAAAAAAACCTCACATAATGCTGTAAACATCCCAGCAGGCACCGGACGTCAGTTCAACATCATTTTGACGTTGGACTCCAACGTTGGACAGACGTTTGATTTTAGTTGGATATGAAAATCGGGTTGACGGCAAAACCCAACGTTATATTGACATCAACCTACAACGTTAGACAGACGTTTGATTTTAGTTGGATATGGAAATCGTGTTAACGTCAAAACCCAACGTTTGGTTGACATCAACCTACAACGTTAGACAGACGTTTGATTTTAGTTGGATATGAAAATCGGGTTGATGGCAAAACCCAACGTTATATTGACATCAACCTACAATCCCTGCAAACAAGCCTGGACTGGCCCTGTCCGGGCCCACTTAGGGCTAGCCTAAGGGCCCCCTGCAGGCTGCTAGCGCAGGGCCCATGAGAATTTGCTCATTGGCAAAACGTTGGGCCTGCATGGGCAGCCCTCACTTAGCCCTCACTAAACCCACACAGGGCCCGCACACTGGGCCCACAAAACGTTGGCCCTGCATGGGCAGCCCTCACTTAGCCCCAAGGAATCCCTCACTAAGCCCACACAGGGCCCGCACCGCACACACAGGGCATCTACAACAATAGATCTAGTTCACAATTAATCTGTTTCACTATAAATACTTTTTGGCTAATATAACTATAAGTCTTTGGGAAAAACAATTATTCTATACATCTGAATGCAGTCACCACATAACTAATTTCTGTATTTTCACAAATGTACAGAAGTCAAAGGGATTTCAAATCAATGTATTTATTAATTACAAAACATAAAACATTAAATTTAGGTTATTATATATAATATAATTACACTATTATATATTCACATAAAAAACAGAAACATAGAAAACAGCTGTTTTACATTATGATAAAATTTCACAATATTACTGTTTTTTTTTTAAATAAATGCAAATAAATGCAAGCTTGATAAGCAGAATAGACTTCTTCCAAAATGTTTCCAAATTTTTTACCTGTATACTGTATATGATTTTATACAAAATAAATAGTAGTTAATAAGATTGACACTGTATTATATCTAGTAATATTGAAGCTAAACAGAGTCCCTATAACAGTGCAATTTGTAGATTTTTAGTCTTCGAGAAAATGTTTTATGAGTTGCAAACCTCTTTTTCTTTGCTTTCTTTCTCTCTCTCACAAACACAACACATCAGTTACACAAAACATCAGTTAAATTCTTCATTGCAGGTGCACAAATCCTATTCTAAAAATTACCAAACTCATAGGGTCATATTTTTGTTGATAAACAGTAACATTTTGGCCAATTATGCACATTTCTTGGTGTATAATTTTGTGAATCATCTATACTGTTTGGCTATTCTCATGTGGTCACACTTCACTTTTCAATTTCACAGTCACATATGCTCAAACCCCGTGTGGCCGTGCCTTAAATGTCTGCATACATTTCTTACAGGGCTGTGCAAAAGTTAATTGCGATTAATTGCATTCAAAATAAAAGTCTGTGTTTACATAATATATTTGTGTGTGCTGTATATAATTATTTTGTATTAGGGCTGTGAAACGATTAATCGCGGTTAATCACATCCAAAATAAAAGTTTGTGTTCACATAAATTATATACGTTTGTGTAGTGTGTATAATTATTTTGTATATATAAATACACACACATGCATGTATATATTTAAGAAATATTTGCATGTTTGTACTGTATATATGTTTATACAAAATTAATATTATACATAAATATAAATCTTTGATATATCAATAACACATTTTTCTTAAATATATACATGGATATGTGTGTATTTATATATACAAAATAATTATACAGACATATATCATGTAAACACAAACTTTTATTTTTGATGCAATTAATCGTTACACAGCCCTATATTGTATATATAAATACACACACATGCATGTATATATTTAAGAAAATGTGTTATTCATATATAAAATATTTATATTTATATAATATAGATTATGTATTCATATATATATATATATATATATATATATATACATGCATGCATAGGTATTTATATATACAAAATAATTATATACAGCACACACAAATATATTATGTAAACACAGACTTTTATTTTGGATGCGATTAATTGCAATTAATTTTTGCACAGCCCTTTTTGTGATTTGAAAAAAAGAAAATTATTTGTACACCTCCAATGAAGAATTTGAAAAGCTGTAACTGCAGTGTTTTTTGTGAAAGAGAAAAAAGTTTGAAACTTAAAAAAAAAAAAACGTTCTCTCTGTGACTACTTTACACCTGACTACTTTTAACTGACTACGTTACACCTACAGATTCCACTGTCACAGGTGCTCTGTTTTGCTATAATGAAACCTTTACAGAACATGATAGTAATCCGCCATCCATGTAAAAGCAGAGGTCGGTGTGGTGTACAGGTACATCTGTCCAGCCAACATCTCACGCCTTGATGCCTTCCACTGTGGATCCCAGAAAACCTGCAAAAAAAAAAAAAAAAAAAATACAGTTCAAAATCTATCATACATAATCATACATCTGGTATCACAAATTATTCCAGGTTATTATAACAATTCCAGGTTCAATCAGGTAATGCTCAATATTAGAGCTGCACAATACTAAAAACCTTAAATAAAATATTTTGTTTATCTGCTGCTATATATATTGCGATATAAAAAAAAATTTCAAGAGATTATTGAGTGAATCTGCATTGAAAATTATAACAAATTACAAGTATTGATAAATTCAATAGAAGAAAAATACAATTGAAATAAGCAGTGCATGAAGTTTTTTCGGAAAATCTAACTTATCAGGTACGGAAATTGAATTATCTAATGTAAAATAAGTCTTCACTGAGGTACAGCCTCTCTCTACTCTTACAAAATGACAAACAACCAGCCTGAAAAACACATGACAATGACACAAGATAATGTCTATAATAAATAGTGTGTGTGTAATTTCTTCAGTACCGTCAGCAGAACTGATAACATCTGAGCTTATCGATACTGCAGTCTTCCTTAATTTGGCCCCAGGGCCCGTTTAATGTTTAATACCGGGTTTCGGAACCTATTCCTACATATGGGTGAGTTCATATGGATGAAGGCCTGTTATGTTTGGCCTCTTGGTTTGTGATGGTGATATAGCTATTGTGAAACTCACCTTCGTCATGTACTGGGTATGGATGGCATCAAGATCTTGTCCTGAAGAATCACAGGATCAAATGATATCTCATCTGGTAACAAGAGCACAGCCATAACCCCCTGAATTCAGCATTTGAAAGTAAAAAGAATTTCAGTATTTATCAGTCAAACATACATAAAAAAATAGCTTTGAGTTGGACAGTATGGTGTCTCATTGGCCAACATAATTAAAAACACACCCAGAGAAAAAATAAAATAAAAAAATATATATATATATATATATATATATATATATATATATATATATATATATATATATATACTATATATATATATATATATATATATATATATATATATATATATATACCCATGACTATTATCCTGAATTATTATAACTATGACTATTATAACATTATATTTGCCACCTATTATTTAGCTTCTCAAGTACAATGTCACTGAAAAAAACTGTAGTTAATGAATTTAAAGTGAGAGACTTCATTCAAAATCATAAATCCTACAGACCCACAACAATTAAACAGTATGTATGAAGTTTTGCTTACTATAGTCGAGGTCATAGCCGTGGAGATTGTCTTGGACCCCAGGGGGTGCAGCAGGACATCTATGATGATCTTCAAGAAAATAACATGCAATGTGTCACAGAGCCAACAATATTACATTGAATTTACAATAGAACAAAGGGTTTAATACAAGGAAGCAAGCTAGAGCATAGCTAAAGAATATACATAAAAAATCTTAAGGTAATATATTGTGCAATAATGCATATGAAATAATTATCATGATTAAACAATAATTCCCCTTTGTTGTGTTTTTTTCCTGTTCCTTCTGAAATCACTTATTACCAATATTTGTAAATGACGTCATTAAGTACGTTACAATGAATTCTTTCAAGGTTAAATAAATTAACTTAGCTAACTTCCAATCACCCATTGACAAATTACCAGCAAAACAAAACTATCAAAAACTGTTATCAACACAAAAATGTGGTTAAAAACCCACACTTATGTAAAACAAGAGCTCAATTGTAACGTAAACAACTTAACGTTAACGTTAGCTCTTCTGAAAACGGTTCAGTCAGATGCTAACGGACTTTATCGAAGACACAAAACTATTTCTATAAAGCAAATATTCAACAGAAGTGTATCAATTACACGTAAGACATATATCAGGAAGGTTTGTATGTATTATTTGTGTGATTTTGGTAACTAGACTTACCTGAAAGCAGAGAAAACAACAGTGAGAGACGCTAGTTTGCTGTTTGTCAGTTGATGGGTTTCCTCGTTTCCATGGTTTCCATCTGCTCGCGCGCTCCTGTCTTTGAATCAGATTTGAATGCGACTCGCGCACGTACGCCCATAGAACACGTCAAAAGGCACGCAGCATTTAAATAAACATCTAGAATTATAACATTTAACAATTTAAAATATAATTAATTTTATATAATGAATTTAAACTCATTGTGTAGTTCTATGACCCATTCAGTTGACAATTATGCTTTTTAATACCATTTTGCTTTTACTTTTATTGTAAAGCAATTTCATGACATCTGTATTATATAAAGGCCTACATGTAATATAAAGAGCAACGTGTAATATAAATATGTAACATAAAGTGTGGAATGAAACTGCAACAGGCCCGTAATTTCATTACCATCTTTATATAAAGAGTGCTTTCTTATTCTCTTATATATATATATATCTTAAAAAAAAATAAAACATTTTTAAACAATTTAAATATATATATATATATATATATATATATATATATATTTAAATTGTTTAAATTTTTTTTAAGAGAATTAAAATTACCAAGTTATTAGTGCTTTCTTATTCTCTTTATATATATATATATATATATATATTATTAGTGCTTTCTTATTCTCTTAATATATATATATATATATATATATTATTATTTTATTTTTTTAATTTTTAAGAGAATTAAAATTACCAAGTTATTATGATTAGAGGACGTACTGACGACATTGTGGGCATGTGGGCAAATCTAAATGTGGGCTACCTAAACTAAACCCGCATGGGCCCAAAGGTGCAAAACCTGCTCATGGGCCCGAATGGGATGGCCCACAGTGGGCCATCATGGGCTTAATGTGGGCAGCCCGCTAGTGTGGGCTGCTCACTGATAGTCCGCAGTGAGCCCAAAGCTGTGGGCCTCGTCTGGGCAACCCGCACTGGGCCTGTTTAGGTTTGGCGTGGGCTGGCCCTAGCCCACTGTGCCCACAAAAAGCCAGCGTCGGCCCCGCAGGGGCATGTTTGCAGGGATGTTAGACAGACGTTTGATTTTAGTTGGATATGGAAATCGTGTTAACGTCAAAACACAACGTTTGGTTGACATCAACCTACAACGTTAGACAGACGTTTGATTTTAGTTGGATATGAAAATCGGGTTGACGGCAAAACCCAACGTTATATTGACATCAACCTACAACGTTAGACAGACGTTTGATTTTAGTTGGATATGGAAATCGTGTTAACGTCAAAACCCAACGTTTGGTTGACATCAACCTACAACGTTAGACAGACGTTTGATTTTAGTTGGATATGAAAATCGGGTTGACGGCAAAACCCAACGTTATATTGACATCAACCTACAACGTTAGACAGACGTTTGATTTTAGTTGGATATGGAAATCGTGTTAACGTCAAAACACAACGTTTGGTTGACATCAACCTACAACGTTAGACAGACGTTTGATTTTAGTTGGATATGAAAATCGGGTTGACGGCAAAACCCAACGTTATATTGACATCAACCTACAACGTTAGACATACGTTTGATTTTAGTTGGATATGGAAATCGTGTTAACGTCAAAACCCAACGTTTGGTTGACATCAACCTACAACGTTAGACAGACGTTTGATTTTAGTTGGATATGAAAATCGGGTTGACGGCAAAACCCAACGTTATATTGACATCAACCTACAACGTTATATGAACGTTGGATTGTTGTTGGAAATGAAAATCATGTTAACGTCAAAACCCAACGTTTGGTTGACATCAACCTGCAACGTTAGACGGACGTTTGATTTTAGTTGGATATGAAAATCGGGTTGACGGCAAAACCCAACGTTATATTGACATCAACCTACAACGTTATATGGATGTTGGATTGTTGTTGGGAATGAAAATCGTGTTAACGGCAAAACCCAACGTTATATTGACATCAAACTACAATGTTATATGGACGTTGGATTGTTGTTGGGAATGAAAATCAAGTTAACGCCAAAACCCAACGTTTGGTTGACATCAACCTACAACGTTAGACAGACGTTGGATTGTTGTTGGAAATGAAATTCGTGTTAACGCCAAAACCCAACGTTAGATTGACATCAACCCCCAACGTTAGATGGATGTTGGATTGTTGTTGGAAATTAAAGTCGTATTGACATCAACTTTCAACGTTGAATTGACATCAACCTACAACGTTAGACAGATGTTAGATTTTAGTTGGAAATGAAAATCGTGTTAACGTCAAAACTTTACGTTTGATTGATAAACTACAACGTTAGATTGACGTTTGATTGTTGTTGGAAATGAAAAATGTGTTAACGTCAAAACCCAACATTAGATTGACATCAACCTCCAATGTTAGATGGACGTTGTATTTTAGTTGGAAATGAAAATTGTAGAGGTCAAAACCCAATGTTGGATTGACATCATCTTCCAAAGTTGGACAGATGTTAGATTTTAGTTGGGACTAAAAATCGTGTTGAAGTCAAACCCAACGTTGGATTGACATCAACCTCAAACATAGAACACATAGGATAGTCGGAAATGAAAATCGTGTTAATGTCAAATTCCAGCAAATAAATAAATAAATAATAATAATACATTCATTCATCAACAATACATTCATACTCAATAAGACATTCAATGAGTTAAGAAAATAACTTTATTGTAAAACTTGTGGTTTTTAAAGAATTTCCTTTTGCTCCTTGAAATGTATAGTATTTAATGCTAACATGCAGGCATGTTTGAAAAATGAAAGACAAACTAAATGAACAAAACTCAAATAACTGGCAGGCATGTTTGAACAATTAAAGATAAACTAAATGAACAAAACTCAAATAACTTGCAGGCATATTTGAAAAATGAAAGATAAACTAAATGAACAAAACTCAAATAAGTGTCTGGAACTCAGACCCCACTTGTAAAGTAAAAAAAAAAAAAATTAAACTTCAGAAACTTTTTTTCTGCCACCTCCTCCCACCCTGTCTGGGGCATATTTTAAACAGAAGGCGACAGCCGCTGCAATGTTTGCCTCCGTTTCACCAGTCGTCCTCTGGACACTCTCTGTAAGGAATATTTTAAAGCAGAACTAAGTAACTTTTTTTACCTTAACTGAACAGCTTTGGAGTCATTGTAATGTTAATATTACTGATTTCGTGTTGAATGGTGATCATCTCGCACCCCCCTGGTGCCTGTGAGCCGCAAAACCACCCTTGCAACTTTGGGCCGGCGGCTCGCCGGCCTCAGTGTTAGGAAGTATCGTGAGATTTCAGGTCTCGCGAGGTAACGAATTGCTTTACGGCACTATACGCGCACACGCATGCGTACACGCCCCCGGCCATCCAGGAGCCGGCTAGCTATAAGAAAAAGGTAACGCTAGATATTGAATTCTTCAAGTTTTCGTGATGGCTGATGTAAAAGAAGAAGAAGACAGCTCGGAAGTGTTTATCAGAGAAACAAAGAAGAGAAACGGACCGGCTTTTTCAGAATAGAGAGAACTGAAAGAAAGCGAAGCCTGCAAAACCGATGCTGACCTGGCCTTCTTGCTGTTGCACTTGTAAGTATCTTTATAATAAACTGTGTTTAATGTTTGTATTTCTTGTAATTGTGACCTCGGGAGTCGGGATGTTTGCTATTGTCTGTTTTTTTTTATTATTATTATATTATGCTCGCTGTCTGTTACCGGCTTACTAGTACGTTAGATACTGTAACTTAGATGTTAGAATTTTCATTAGCAAACAAACTTGCTTGTTTTCTGTAAGTAAGTGTTTTGTCCGTTCCTCTATCAGAGTTTATTTGTGTTTCTCAGATCGCCTATAAATCGATATGAAATTCTACAAATTATGCATTAGTTTAGCTTGTCGTCAGCCTCAGAATTAGTAACGTTATACTGTGCTGCTGACTTGATAATGCATAAACCGACACGAGAGCTGCTAGCTAATAATGCAACTTTTTTATATTTATTTACCCACATTTACACAAACAGAACTATAAGTAAACGAGAAATTGCATTGCAACTTCACACATGCAACTCCATCTGTGCTATTTTGACCTTGTCTATAAATGATATGTTGATAAAAGATTGATACATTTTCTTTTTCCTTTTTAGCTACAAGCGTTGGCAAGTGTTATCAACTCCGAGGCACCCCAGACCACCAGTACCACCGGTCTCAAGCTTCAATAATAAAATAAACAAACTTGTAATAAACAAATTAAACGTGTTTGACTTTCTTTGGTCAATCGTTACGATAGACAACTCGGATCACCAGAAAAATGATGAATGTAACGTAACATGTATTTTGATAATGCATAATCAAAGTAGCTATAGCTGTAGGCTAAACTAAAAATAAATAAATAGCGGAAATATTTCTTATAGTATTATTGATTTTTAACCATAATGTTACTGATAACGTTTGGTAACACAATAAAAATATACACTATCTCAACATTTGAATAATATTGTTCTGAGAATCATACCTCAGTGGACATGGCTCGGGCGTCAGTTTGGTTTGAAATGTGCTGGGGACAGAGACGCATTTGGAAGGGCATTTTCAAAAGTGCTGGGTAACGCATTCATTCTTTTTTCTCTTTCGAGTAGGTAATATTTTGAACGACGATGTCCATAGCTTCCTGATGCACATAAATAAAAATGAGCACAATACAGTGATGGTCCGGCCAGAGGTTCCGCACTCGAATAGTTTTTATTTCCCCCTCATCAAAACCAATAATGTTTATCAGTGGTTGAATTGATATAATGTTTATCAGTGGTTTTATATGTTTTGATGAGTGGGGGAAAATATACGAGAGAGGAATTAGAAACCATGAGAAAAAGGGACACGTTTGTGTGCATTTTTATTTGTGATTTCACCGGAAAGAATCTCCGCAACGGATTGAAGCGCGTTTCTGAGAGAAGCCAACACATTTCAGTGCTAGATCGCCTGTTATTTAACAAACAAATGAAACGAATGCTGTTAACTGGAGATGTTTTATTTGCATTGGTACATCTGTGCCGCGAGATGTTTCAAAAGTGGTGGGGACAAAATCCGTTTGTTCGCCGGCTTCTCTGAAAACAAATTCACATGGCCTGCCTGAACGAGATGGGAGGGGGAGTTGACAACGAGTTTACGACAGTTTTCTCATGTATATATACTCCGAAACTGTAGGGGGAGCTCGAGAGAGAAACCTGCGAGAAAACAGCAAAGAAGTTTCCAGTCTTACTGAGCGCTGCTTTAAACTGTAAATCTTTGGGGCAAATAGAATATAGTGAGCAGTAATAAACATTAAAATGCAGACATTCTCAAGGGCTATGCATTTTTTGCATGTACATGTCTTAAAACCATTTCAATGGTGTTCTTAAACTGCAAGCTGCAGCTTGCTACATATTGGCAGAAAAAAAAAACTGAATGCCAGCAAGTTTCTTTGTTTTTTAAAAAAAATTAAAAAAAATAAAAGACATCTTTCCAGCATGTTTACAGTAAAAAATAATTTAATACAAAGAAAATCTGACATTTCTTGCAGGTAGCGGCCTGGTTGTTAATAGATGGCAAATGCGGATACTGATTTTCACTAAACCCTTAAAATAGACACTACACAACACTGAGGATATATGCTTTTTACCTGTAACAACAGTGAAGAGCCGGAGCTTAGTGAAGGCAAGCTTGCCCTTCCCGCCCTTCATATTAAAGTTGGACATAACTTCATTTGTCATCAACCTGTGGATACAAAAGAAAAATTATTTAAATTTGCAAATAGTTGAACTTTTAAATTCTTTGTCAAAAACAAATGCGTTAACTAAAACATGTAGCATATTATAAGCAGACCTCTTAGAAAAAATACATACTATGGTAGTCAATGGGGATTGAGATCGGTTTGATTAAAACATTCTTCCAAATATCTTCCTTTGTGTACAGCAGAACAAATTAACACAGAGGTTTGGAACAACTTGAGGGTGAGTAAACGATGATAGAATTTTTCTTTTTGGTTAACTATCCTTTTAAATTGATGTCTAACTCGCCACACATGGCTGTTAATGTGAGGAAATCTGGTGCAATGCAAACATAAATTTTGTTCATTTCATCTTTGAAAATTAAACTTTTAATAATTTTAATTATGTACGAAACTCATACCCAATTGTGACTTCTAAACCGGGCTATGAACTGAACACTGTGACTTGCAGATCCATAAAGAAGGCTGCCAGTTGGCCCAGTGGCAACAGTCAAGTCCCTATACAATATCTATTCTACTCTATTATATCGGTGCTACGAGTAACTGACATCTAATTGAAACTGAGATATAAAACTTACTTCTCCATGACCCTTTTTACATTATCTTTCAGGTGGACTCCTCCCACCTTGGACAAGGTATTAATCTGAAATTAGAGGAACAATATTTCAGTTTTACCAACAAACGAAAAAAAAAAGTTAACAGTGACACATTACACATGAGAGAAAAATATGTATAATTATGCTGGTTTGACTAGAGTTTACTTTACCAGCTTCTGTTTTTCCTCCAGGGAGTCGAGGGATCCATCAAGGAGGTTTAGAGCCTCAACGGTTGGAACTTGTTGAACTTGAGATGCTTCAAAGTTTTCTACATCCCGTTTCTTTAATGAGCGGATATCCTCACGCATTTCCACTAGCATTTGCATCACTTTTCTCTGAAATTCTAATGCAGTGCAAAAAAAAAAAATCCATTATTAATTATTTTTTCAGTTTGATAAAATACTCTTTCTGGCCTTTTACTTGTTTTTTATTGCACAACATACAGTAACGAGTGTAGTTTTTTTTTTTTTTTCCAATTAAAAAAAAAAAATTAATATACCTGGGGCCTGTACTACGCAGGATTTGGGATTAGCAAGATAGTCCTACAGGTGGTTCATTTCTTACAGGGGTATGTCACCACAGTAACTTATGCTGCTTGGCTTGAGCCAATCCCAGCTGACATGACAATCACACACATTAACAACTAAGGTCAATTTAAGAATCAACAATTAACCTAGCCTGCATGTCTTTGGACAGGGCTTTGGATAAAAGTGATCTATAAATGCAAGCCATTTACCACACACATTCTGTGATTTTTTGCCAACTGTCCTTCCTATTTTTGGCAGCTGCAACTGTGTAGCCTTTAGACTGGATTATGTGTTTAAATTCTTCATAATGTCTGTGATATTATAGTTTGCTCTTGATTAGTAAAATAAGCCGTTATTTTTATTTTTTTTCATATAATACTTACTTTTTTCTGGCATTGGGTATGGGCAGCGTTTTCCCTGTGTTGGAGGTTGTTGTCTGGAGCTGGTCCCTTGAGTACCTTGCTGAACAGGGGATCTTCTACGTTGTTGTTGATGTTCTTGTTGCGACAGGCTTTTTTGAATTTGTGGTCTGGTTGGCATTTCTGGTGTGGGCTCTTGAATTTGCTGGAGCACTACAAGAAGAGTAAGAGTAAAGGGGTTATTCTCAATTCTTATTTTTGCATCCTCATTTCCTTTCCTCGCATCTCAGCTCCACCCCCTGTAGGATGTAGAATAATTAAGCAAGAAAGCCCGTTGAAATATGTGAGATGTATGGTTTATATAAACTGCAAGGGTAAAGTATAAATTAAAATGATTTTGACCGACGTGAAGGGGGAGGAGAATTGATACGTGCGTCACGTTTAGTCAGTAAAACTCTCCGCATAGGATACACCCGTGTATCCTCGATCATAACTCCTCCAAGTGTGACCCATCAGCCCCTGTAGCAAGAACAAGTGGCAATGTTCTTCTACTAGGTAAGTGAATATAAACCTGCCAACAATTACTTAAAATACAACCCAAAGCTGAAAAAAAATCTTTTGAAGGTTGCACAAAACTACACATTACTTCAGGATTGATTGTTAACCTCTTGTGTTGTTTGCTAGTCCAAATTTACTTTAATTTATTTGGAGGAGCACACCCACTGGGAAGCTCTCATTAAAGAGAAGGAGCTCAGACTTAGTGGATCAATTACATTTGTATAGATGTATGAACCCAAACTATCACTTGAAGGTAAAATATTTATAAAAGTGAATTTAAGAGTAAATTGGGACCTGAAGAATCATTTTTAGTTTTAGCCATCTGCTTTCCCCGAATGAGCGGAATAACTGTAGACCCACAGCTTGATCGCCTGGAGGAGGTTGATGGTGGAATGACAGAGCCAGAGCTTGATTGCGTGGATGACGTAGATGATGATGATGGCGAGCTTGCACGTTCGGACCTTATTGGTGACTCTCGCTCTTGAACGTGAAGCTTCCTTGGAGCAGCAGGAAGTTCTAGCTCTGTTAATAAAAGTAAAGATAATACATGACCACCTAGACACACACAGCACAAGCATGCATTAACACACAATGTGAGTGTGTGTGTATATATGATAATTAGTGTTGTCAAAATATTTGGTATATTAAATATTTCCATCATTTTGAACATTTTTACATTGAACAAGACAGGTGTAACAGGTGTACAGTCTGGTACCGGATCAGATGGGGTTCCGTATCATGGGAAAATTTTCCCACGATCACGTGACCAGTCCAGAAGTGGTGGTGGTGGTGAGGGGTGTTGGTGGGTGGTAAGAGGAGGGGAGACCGTGGGAATTTCCCACGGTCACACGGTCAGACCGGAAGTGAGCGGGAGGGGTAAAAAAGGGGCGGGGCTTATTTTTATGGGGGGCAATAAATCACTCAAAGTGACACTTGCCGCCCTTCATTCTCTCTCTCATCTTCTTTTTGATAAGAGGAAACTTTCTCCAACCCTCAGTTGGTTTGCGACGTTCCTTCAAATGTCTAGTTGCATTTGCGATATTTGGCCAGAACAGCATCATGTTTTTGGTGTCTACCCAGCTGTCTGGCACCGTCCCTTCTTCTTGCCTTTTCCTTTCCTGCCACACTGCCCTAACCCAAGCCATCCTGAAACAAAGCATATTAAATTAAATTTTAACATTAACTTAAAAAAACAAATCAATACAAATAATATAGAGAAAATTCCAAATGAACTACATATGTTTCATCATACATTAACTACTTGGTGGTGGATGCTTTAAATGCATCAAAATCATATAGGCCTAAGTACTATTACTGAGAGAAAAAAAAATATTTCCATTACAATTTCTCATGAACAGGCTTATCTGTGGCACATCATTTTAATATTCAGGCACATACCATAAAATCAAAACAGTAACTTTACTTTTAAAATATAAAAGTTTAAAACTAGCCAGCAATCAAATTTTAAGCACAGTGGGAACACTGGCAAAAACATAATGCAAACAATAGGCTGTAACAATAGGTTAAAACATAGCCTATGGCAACAACATCACAATTTCACTAGTGTGTATGTACTAACAGTAAAGGTCATGTGGTCACTAAACACCTGTGATATAGGCTCCCGCTTTCCAGCAGCAAAGCAAATACACTAGTCATGTTATAAATCAAACCATTTAAATTTTATATGCGTACCTTCCCCCTGCCCTAAACCCAGTGGTTCTCAAAATTTTCTTGTCAAGGAGCCCTAAACAGACAGAAATTAGACCACGGACCCCCATTTGATAAGATTTTCCAGCATTGCTCACGTGGTAGGATTTTGGATGTTTTATTCCAGAAAGTGTGTGAAATCCATGGCAAAAATAGTCATTTGTTTGGTCATTATGTCACTTATTGATGGACTTAAAATAATGTGAAATGGATGAAAATAAAATATGAGCCCATGTGTTTTTGACTGTGGCCTTAAAATCCTTATGAAGTAAGATAAAAACAACAATGCTGAGTTTTGCGAAACAAAGCCATTAAGCTGTATAACACCCTAAGGGAGAGCTAATATTTAATATTTCACAATAAAGTCACAGACTAATTAATTACCATTTTTTAGTATTTTCGCTCCATGCTGTGCAATAAAGGCAGAAGCACATATCCAGTTTGATAGGGGAGACAAGCCACTTTACGGTCAATGTCTTTAACTTCAAGCAGCCTGCGATGTTTCCGGACTCTCTCCAAGTTTCTGACAAACACAATGTTAATAAGTTTGGAGTCACAAGGCACAGTAAAAAAGCTCTCCAGTCTTTTTTGTGATATGATGTCACACAACAATCTGCCATCATCACGTTTTTCTTTCACAAAGGCAAAGTTTTCATTGTGCAAGAGGAAACATCCATTTCTCTTCTTCACTGAAACAAAATGCCAGCTTTTGTTTGCCATCTTTCTGTGGCTTCCTGCCCTCTCATGTTCCAAAAGTCTCTTTGCCACTTGACTGATGGGATTCTTGGCATTTCTCACAAATCTCTTCAGAATTTGCAGATAGTTCTCAAACGGAAATGCAGATATGTCATTGAGAGAACACTGGAAATGTCTTGAGTCATCTGACAGATGTTTCAAACTATGAACATTATACACAACAAACTGTGCGGTGTATATATGCTTGCATTTGTCAACAAAATAGCTTAAAAGCTGTCTAGCGTAGTCCATGTAAGCATCACGCTTTCTCTCAGATGAGTCCAAAAGGATTGATACAGCTACTGTTAGGCAAAGAAAGTGTTCATATACATTCCTGTGCAGCACCTTTTTCAAAACAACAGGTCCAGTGTATAGAAGGAATTGCCGAAACTCTGTGGCTTTCCACCGATCTAATTCTGCTAGAGGTCTTGGTTGGCGAGCAAATTCACTAGGCAGTTTCCCAGATAAAGACACAAGAAGAGTTGAAATCTCCCCTACTTTTCTTTGCGACAGTCTACATTCAGGTGGTCCTTTTTTTAAAAAGCACAGCAGTCTTTTAACAACTCCAAGACATACTAGATGCATATAGTCCAAAGGAAAACCTGTGATGCATCTTATTCCTACATTAGATAATGGGGAAACTCCAACCTGATGATCGACATAAAGTCCATTAGAGAAATCTTGGTCAGTTCTTAATGGGTACTCTCCCAGTAACACAACTCTTTTATTCTTATACTCTCCCCTAATTGTGCATCTTTCACAACAGTGATATCCAGTGTGTCCTTTTATACATTTTAAGAATGCTCGAGCTGGAGCGTCACAAACAAACGCTTTAATGCGCACATGGATTCTTTTGCCATTCACAGTTAATTGACTTCTCAGTAGTTCTGTATATTCAGCTAAGAAATCTTCAAGAAAATCCTGAACAGAGTTGGGTTTAGATTTACCATAAAAAAGTGCAACTATAAACGGTTCAAAGTCACTGAATCGACAGATAATTGGCCAAAACTGGGCATTTGAAGATTTGAAAAGAGGAACCCCATCAATGTTAACTAATAGGTCCACAGAATTCGAGCTTTCCAAAAATGTGCTGTTCCCATCAAGAATTTTCACAATAGAGCATTCAATCCCAAAGTACACATACTGTCCACCACACTTGTCCTCTGTGTGGATTTGGCGAGGTGTTTTCAATAATGTCCTTGAATCCTTTGGTAATTCTAAGCCTTCCTCCTTCAAGATACCAAGCAATTCATCAATGTGGCTTCTTCCACATTTACTTCTGGTAGCCCAGGAAGCAAGCTTTTCATGCAAGGTTACCTCATCTTTTTTTGGAGATTCTATGACTTCTTCTGAATCACTTGACACATTCTCTCTGTAGCCAAAATCTGAATCTGCATCACTTTCTTCTGCTTCATTTAAACTATGCTGTTCTACTAGATCTTCGCCTCCCTCTTCTACTAGATCTTCGCCTCCCTCTTCTACTAGATCTTCACCTCCCTCTTCTACTAGATCTTCACCTCCCTCTTCTACAAGATCTTCACCTCCATCTTCTACATTACACTGGTTAGGATTTAAATTTTCAGGGGAATCATCTTCACTGCTGCTACATTTCAGTGCGACTGCTGCAGCTTTTGCCCGGATTTTTCTCCAGTGACTCAGATATGACATACCATGTTCTAAAAAAAAATGACAAACCCAGAAGTTAGGTCTATATCAAGGAAATAAAAATAAAATACAATGTTTTACCACAATAAAAATCAGAGGGGTTAGACATGCATACTAACAAGCCTCATCACTACAATGTTGCAAACAATTATCTAATAGAACTTTATCACTTAAGCCAGTGTTTCCCCTATCATATACAGTGCCCACCATACAGCTGGACATTTTGTAAAGCGTAGTGCTGGGCGGTATACCGTTTCATACCGAAAACCTGTGTATATCATTGTTATGATGTTAATTTTTAATATACCGCCATATCGATGTATTTGATTACACAACGTTCGGAACAAACATTATGCTGAGCCGCCGACACTGTTTCAGATGGGCCCTTTACAATGTTGCACTTCTAAGCAGCAACGGTGAGAAGAGGGTAAACCAAACAGCAGTGCTCTGGTGTTACGTTACAGGGAAGGTGAATGCTGCAGAACTATGCCGTTACTTTCCTGTCAAATGTCGAGAGCGCACTACTGTAACGCGAAAGTAAATTAATATAATGCGTGCGTGCGAATCTCTGCCCGGGCGTGGAATATAGCGCACACGCTCTCAGATACACGCTGCTTTTGTGAGAATAGGCTCGCTCAAGCCCCTTTTCCACCAAAACATTTTGAGAGCCGGTTCGGAGCCGGTGCCTGCGCGCGAACCAGTTCTTTGTGTTTCGACAGCCAAAGAACCGGTTCACGGCCGGGAAAACTGGTTCCAAAGCGGTACCAACTTTTTGCTGGACTAGAACCGTTCTTTTAGCACGTCATGCTTACGTCGGGGGCTGGGGCGAGTTTAGATGTGTTCTAAACATATTTTCTGACCATCGCAAAGCCAGGAGAACCTGCAGAAACACGCAAGCGTTTTTAAAGTTTTCTTGGTGATAAAGGTTTCTTAGAGATAATCCCAAAGCAATGTATTTGTAAGCGTTTCTAGCGACGTGCACAGTGACGTAACGACGTCGTTCCCTGGGCGCTCTAGTCAGTGGAAAAACAAACAGGTTCTGAACGGGTTCGCAAGTTGAACCAACTCCGAACCAACTTTGAACCAGCACCAGTTCCGAACCAGTTCTTTTTTAGGTGGAAAAGGGGTATCAGAGAATCCTGCATTTAAAATGTGTTCAATGCAATTGCGAATCTCTCCTCTTCCCCAGCTAACAATTTTAGGTTATAAGAACATTTTCATAACATTACCATTCAGTTATAAAAACTTTATTTCTAAATATTCAAGGAACATTCAAAACGTTTTTGAACATTGTATTTTTTTACAATGTACAATGTACAGTTTTTTTAGACATTGTATTAACGTTCTTGCTTGGTTATAAGAATGTTAAGAAATAACAATTTTAGATTATACTGGACGCTAATCTATTCTACAACTAATGACAATAAAATAGACCATCCTAAGTCAATTTATTGCAGTAATTCCTCTCTCAACCAGTAGAAAATGCTTTGAACACCTCATTTTGTTTAATTTAATTTATTTAATTTATATAATTTAATTTTAAATTTAAATTAAAAAATCATTTAATTTAAAAAAATTTAATTTAAATCATTTAATTTAAAAAAAAAAAAAAAAAAAAAAAGTGATATAAATTTTTGGTCAAACCACCCAGCACTAAGCGTACACTATACTTTCCATAAAATCTTCACAGTATGGAAAGTTATAGCTGATTAATGGTTAAAAAGATTTTCAGCAATATCCAAAGGCAATCACACAGACGGTCAGACGTTGGATTTTGGTTGAAAATAAAAGTTGGGTTGACGTCTAAATCCAATATTTTTTGACGTCAAGCTCCAATGTTGGGCAGTCTTTGAATTTTGGTTGGAATAAACCAAACAAAAAGGTGGCCATACAGTACACTTATTACCAGCTTAACTTAAAACTAACCAGATTTTACTTTATACTTCATCATCATCATCAATAAACAGCCAACATCACCTGATCTCATTTTCTCTAGGCTTTTTTGCCACAATAAATGTATTTTATTAACACGCAATTATAACACCCAGAGAAAATTGTATACTAAAAAGTCAAGGTTAAAGAATTCAGCTAAAGCAAACCACCATCATGGTGACTCTAAAATACATGTTACAACTATTGATTTAATTAAAATGGAAATAAAATAAAGTAAATCTGGTTAGTATAAGTGAAGCTGGTAATGTTTGAGTTGTTTACGCTGCTGAGATCTTCACAGATTTAATGAGCAGCCATGCAAAAAATTTTTTTTGCAGTGTTTATTACAACACAAAAATTAAACACCCGTCTGACGCCAAAAAAAAAAAAAAACGTTGGGTTTTAGACGTCAACCTGACTTTCGTTTTCAACGTCCAACGTCTTATTGACGGCATGTTGAGGTAGGCCTACTGTGCCTGCTGGAGACTCCTTACAAAAAGTTACAGCGAATCAGCTTTCAAAAAGTACCACGGATGACCAAGTAATCAACTCCATGTCTGGCCAGTAACATCATTAGAGTATCGCGAAACAATACTAAAACGTTCGATTAAACGATCCACATGTTATTTTTTCATTTACTTTGGTGAAGTCGAAGAACTCACCTCTGAATGCACACGCGGGGGACACTTTCTGTCAGAGGAAATTCAAACGTAAGACAGCTGTGGCTGTCTGCTTCAGAGTCGAAAAATCGTCGGCGATTTTATTCCTGCCACTATTTTTACTATTCCACGGATTTTAATCTCTGTAAACTAACTATTACATATAGCCTATATTACAATGCAGTCAAGCGTAATATAAGCTAGGTGCGAAAAGGCCCAGTTCACTTCATCAATTCTGACAACTTGAACTTGACAATACTCTGTGCCACTGAAAAAAATAAAACTTATAAAGCTTACTAACTAACTTAACGTTCTTATGGCCAACATTGACATATATATTATTTTCCGTACCTCTGCTCGCGATCACCGTCCACCACCAAGCAACTGTAACCGTCGACGTACAGATGAAAAGTGTCCGACAGGAAACTTCCACTCCTGTATCTTTCCGCTGTGCTGTAAGACCGTTGGAGTCGCTTTACAGTGATTGGCTAGCAATGTGTTTCAAATTTGAAGATATACCTGCAAATGTATTTAAAACACGCGACCAAGTCAAGTTATTTAAAAAATCTACAACTTTATGAAAATCTATATCATTTATGCAAGAAGATTTTCTGTTATGTTATTTAATTAGTGGTGCTTGCAAAGCAATATTGTTATTGTCCATACTTATTTATTTATTTTTTTTCTTCCGCACAAATTTCGGCGCGCTACTCCTCCCGCAGTTTTTGTCACAGACCCATGAATGAGGTGTCAAAATGTGCGGCTTGTTCGGGAATGGTGTGCTATGACTTTTCTAAGAGATCGGGGGTACGGTCGTCGCCCCAGGGGCGAAAAACGGCCAAAAAAATCCCATAACATTGCGAAAAACTTTGACGAGTCAGCTCAGAGCTCGGATTTCACAGAAACTTGTAATGTACCACATTTGAAGAGGCTGGCAGGCTCTTTAAGAACATACCTCACAATGGGGTAAAAGTTGCACCCCTGGGGGGCAGGAGCTGCCCAAAGTTTCCCCATTGACTTACTATGGTGAAGGACGTCCCATCAAATGCATGTGTTTTTCCTACTATGGTAAATTGCATAGGGATTTTGTATTGAACATAGCTCTGGATCAGTGTCATAGAGACAAGGGGGTGGGCTCATTTTACTCAGAAGACCAATCAGTCTCTCAGGATCAGTGGGAAGCTATCAAGCCACGCCCTAGCGACCATTTAGAGCTCCTTAGCAACAACTCCCATAGACTTCAATTGAAAGAGATTGCAGGGATATCTCCGGATAGAAGTGTCAGAAACATGAGGGTGGTTTCGTTTGATTCAGGGCAGCAAACAGCTAATCATGAATCACATCAACACTTCCTAGCCACGCCTTAGCAACCATTGTCGTGCTCCTTAGCAACCAAAATCCATAGAGGGATATCTTCCATTCAGAGGCATGGGAGTTTGTTAATATCATTCATACTGACAAGCAGCCTTTGGAGTTTCATGATTGGCAGCTGCCAAGCCACTCCCTAAAAACCAGAGTACCCTAGCAACCATTTTGCAAAACCTACATCTCTGCATCAAAACATTGTATAGAGATGGGGGTTGGTTTATACATTCACATTGACTTTGGAGCTTCATGATTGGCAGCTGCCAAGCCACTCCCTAGCAACCAAACAGAATACCCTAGCAACCGTTTTGCAAGACCTATATCTCTGCATCAAAACATCGTATAGAGATGGGGGTTGAATCTTTTTACTCATGCTAGCAAACAGGACTTGCTACATGCTACACATGCTAGCAGTGAATAGCTACATGCTAATATTGATTAGCTAAGTGCCAATTCATGCCAAGAAAATGCTACAATCTCCATAGTAACCATCTGTGACAAGTACCAACAACCTAGTAATACCATAGCAACCACCCAGAATAGCCTAGCAACCACCCTGAACACCCTAACAACCGCCTATAAACTCCATAGCAACCACAAAAATACCCTAGCAACCACCCAGAATACCAGAGCAACCACCTATCAAAACCATAGCGACCACCCAGAATCCCATAGCAACCGCCTAGCAACACCTTAGCAACCGCCAAGCAACCATCCAGAACACCCTAGCAACCACCTAGCAACACCCTTGCAACCACCCAGAACACCCTAGCAACCACCTAGCAACACCCTAGCAACCACCCAGAACACCCTAGCAACTGCCTAGCAACACCTTAGCAACTGCCTAGCAACCATCCAGAACACCCTAGCAACCACCCAGAACACCCTAGCAACCACCTTAGCAACCGCCAAGCAACCATCCAGAACACCCTAGCAACAACCTAGCAACACCCTAGCAACCACCTGGCAACACCCTAGCAACCACTCAGAACACCCTAGCAACCTGCCATAATAACCTAGCAACACCATAGCAACCACCCAGAACACCCTAGCAACCGGGTGGTGAGTTTTACCACTGCTAGCACCACTTCACATTTTCTTCTGGAAATGTACATTCTAGTTAATTAATCTTATTATTATTATTTGTATTATTATTATTATGTTAGAGATAGACAGATTAAAAATAGATTATGTTCTGGATGCATGTGTATGATAAACATGGGCTAATCTCAACCCATTGGCCAGGAACACTGATATTTTGATATTTTAATTGACCTTTTATATATATTTTTTGTTGTTGTTGTTGTTGGTGTTGTTGTTGTTTTTTTAAGCAAATTAAAGAGTCCCTTCAAGGATTACAGTGCTACTACCCCCAAATAAACACATTTAAATTGAACATAATACATTTATTATTATACCAACCATAGATTTCAACATAGATAAAAACTATTTGAGGTTTCAATGTGGTTCACCAGTTATACAAGGTTATCATCTGTGCGATCATCACCAAGCCACAAAAACAGCTTATCAGGTTCCTCAACAGCCATGGCCCATTGCCTGTCATGTTTAAAGACATGCACCAAAAAACACCAAAAGACAACAGACATAACTGCTTTAATAATGCAGGTATTTGGCCATAATGTGCCAAAAATATAGCTGATATTTACTGTTCAGGTTTAGATGACATCCTGGCAAAGTAGATCATGCAATATTGAACCATAAAGTCTTTCCCTCTTGTGAGAATGAAAACCCTCCGTGTGCTGCTCCAAATTGAATAAAGTGTACTGTATACACATGCAAAGAACATCATTTTGAGCATCAACCCAGATGATTTTTTTTTTTTTAAATATGCAAAACAACACAGGGTGGTTTATGATTCATTATATAATTGTAGAAATAAGTATAAACCATTTGTTGTGCACACCTTGTCTTTCAGTTGCTTGCTTGCAGGTACTTCATTCATTTTAGATCAGCACACTCCTGGTGACGAGCTTGTTCTTCTGACAGGGAACACACTGGGTCAACTTGATCTATTACACTTGCATGAACCAGAAAATCTATGGATAATCCAAACTATCACCTTAGATATAATAAAAAGCAATGCTTACAGTGATGTTTACTAGGTCACAAGGACTTCAGTCTGAATTATTCATAAGAATGAAGTTGGTGTATTTTAGACATTGAATTTCTCTTACCCAACACCACAACTGAAATCATAACAAATATGTTTAATGTTGCCTGTATCCTATTTAAGATCTATATACATTAGCATGCTGACATTTGTGTTTTGTTTAGTAACCATGATGTGCAGTCAAAACAACAAAAACATCTAATAATGGAATGTTGTGTTGTCTAGATGTTAACATAGTGACATTGCTGGGTTTAGACCACCATACCTCACAACAATTTAGAAGTGAGATTGTTACCCAACAAAACATTTTAGTATTTGACATCATGACATTAGCTTAAAACGTTGGCTCAACATTGGATTTTAGTTACTTTACAACCCAATCTAAAGATAACAAAAGATCAACGTCTAATGATGTTAGAATTTGACAATATATGGACGTTACCGTAATGACGTTGAAGAGACGTGGAGTTTTGGTCACCATACCTCATGACTATGTCAGTATTTGACAACAATATGATGTTGGTTTGAGACGTTGGCTTAACGTTGGATTTTAGTTACTTTACAACACAACCTAAAAATAATAAAAGATCAACGTCTAATGATGTTAGAATTTGACATTGTGTGGATGTTACTATTATGACGTTAAGGAGATGTTAGGTTGTGGTCACCATACATAACGACTAAATGTCAATGTTTGACGTAAATATGACATTGTCTGAAGATGTTGGTTTGACGTTGTATTTTGGTTAGTTAAACCACAACTTTAAACCAACAAAATAGCAACATCTATTGATGTAAGAATTTGACGTTATATGGACATTACCATAATGACATCAAGATGGCATTAGATTTTGGTCACCATACCTCACCACTAAATGTCAGTATTTGACGTCAATATGACATTTGTTTGAAACATTGGCTCAACGTTGGATTTTAGTTACATTACCACGCAACCTAAAAATAACAAAAGATCAACGTCTAATGATGTTAGAATTGACATTATATGGACGTTACCGTTATGACGTTAGAGAAACGCTGATTTTCAGTCACCATACCTTTATGACTAAATGTCAGTATTTGACGTTGGTTTGAGACGTTGGCTCAACATTGGATTTTAGTTTCTTTACAACACAACCTAAAAATAACAAAGGATCAACGTCTAATGATGTTATAATTCGACATTGCGTTGAAGTTACCATTTTGACGTTAAGGAGATGTTAGGTTGTGTTGTGTGGTCACCATACCTAACAACTAAATGTTAATGTTTGATGTAAATATGACATTGTCAGGAGACGTTGTATTGATGTTGTATTTTGGTTAGTTAATACAAAATATCAGCGTTTAATGATGTTAGAATTTGACGTTGTGTGGACGATGCATTATCACGTTAAGAACATGTTGGGTTTTGGTCACCATACCTCACGACTAAATGTCAGTTTTTGACGTAAATATGACGTTGTCAGGAGACATTGGCTCGAAGTTGTATTTTGGTTAGTTACTACCACAACGTGAATCCAACAAAAATCAACGTCTAATGATGTTAGAATTTGACGTTGTGTGGACGATGCATTATCACGTTAAGAACATGTTGGGTTTTGGTCACCACACATCACGACTAAATGTCAGTTTTTGACATAAATATGATGTTGTCAGGAGACGTTGGCTTGACGTTGTATTTTTGTTAGTTACTACCACAACGTGAATCCAACAAAATATCAACGTCTAATGATGTTAGAATTTAACGTATTGTGGACGATGCATTATTACGTTAAGAGCATGTTGGGTTTTGGTCACCATACCTCACGACTAAATGTCAGTTTTTGACGTAAATATGATGTTGTCAGGAGATGTTAGATTGACGTTGTATTTTGGTTAGTTAATACCACAACCTGAAACCAACAAAATATCAACGTCTAATGGTGTTAGAATTTGTCGTTGTGTGGACGATGCATTATCACGTTAAAAACATGTTGGGTTTTGGTCACCATACCTCACGACTAAATGTCAGTTTTTGACGTAAATATGACGTTGCCATGAGACGTTAGATTGACGTTGTATTTTGGTTAGTTAATACCACAACCTAAAACCAACAAAATATCAACGTCTAATGGTGTTAGAATTTGACGTTGTGTGGACGATGCATTATCACGTTAAGAACATGTTGGGTTTTGGTCACCACACATCACGACTAAATGTCAGTTTTTGACATAAATATGCTGTTGTCAGGAGACGTTGGCTTGACGTTTTATTTTGGTTAGTTACTACCACAACGTGAATCCACCAAAATATCAACGTCTAATGATGTCAGAAGTTGACGTATTATGGACGATGCATTATTACGTTAAGAGCATGTTGGGTTTTGGTCACCATACCTCACGACTAAATGTCAGTTTTTGACGTAAATATGATGTTGTCAGGAGACGTTGGCTTGACGTTGTATTTTGGTTAGTAAATACCACAACCTGAAACCAACAACATATCAACGTTAGAATTTGACGTTGTGTGGACGATGCATTATCACGTTAAGAACATGTTGGGTTTTGGTCACCATACCTCACGACTAAATGTCAGTTTTTGACGTAAATATGACGTTGCCATGAGACGTGAGATTGACGTTGTATTTTGGTTAGTTAATACCACAATCTAAAACCAACAAAATATCAACGTCTAATGGTGTTAGAATTTGTCGTTGTGTGGATGATGCATTATCACGTTAAGAACATGTTGGGTTTTGGTCACCACACATCACGACTAAATGTCAGTTTTTGACATAAATATGACGTTCTCAGGAGACGTTGGCTTGACGTTGTAATTTGGTGAGTTAATACCACAACCTAAAACCAACAAAATATCAACGTCTAATGGTGTTAGAATTTGACGTTGTGTGGACGATGCATTATCACGTTAAGAACATGTTGGGTTTTGGTCACCACACATCACGACTAAATGTCAGTTTTTGACATAAATATGATGTTGTCAGGAGACGTTGGCTTGACGTTGTATTTTGGTTAGTTACTACCACAACGTGAATCCAACAAAATATCAACGTCTAATGATGTTAGAATTTAACGTATTGTGGACGGTGCATTATTACGTTAAGAGCATGTTGGGTTTTGGTCACCATACCTCACGACTAAATGTCAGTTTTTGACGTAAATATGATGTTGTCAGGAGACGTTAGATTGACGTTGTATTTTGGTTAGTTAATACCACAACCTGAAACCAACAAAATATCAACGTCTAATGGTGTTAGAATTTGTCGTTGTGTGGACGATGCTTTATCACGTTAAAAACATGTTGGGTTTTGGTCACCATACCTCACGACTAAATGTCAGTTTTTGACGTAAATATGACGTTGCCATGAGACGTTAGGTTGACGTTGTATTTTGGTTAGTTAATACCACAATCTAAAACCAACAAAATATCAACGTCTAATGATATTAGAATTTGACGTTGTGTGGACGATGCATTATCACGTTAAGAACATGTTGGGTTTTGGTCACCATACCTCACGACTAAATGTCAGTTTTTGACGTAAATATGACGTTCTCAGGAGACGTTGGCTTAACGTTGTATTTTGGTAAGTTAATACCACAACCTGAAACCAATAAAATATCAACGTCTAATGATGTTAAAATTTGACGTTGTGTGGACGTTACCATTATGACGTTAAGAACATGTTGGGTTTTGGTCACCATACCTCACGACTAAATGTCAGTTTTTGACGTAAATATGACGTTCTCAGGAGATGTTGGCTTGACGTTGTATTTTCGTAAGTTAATACCACAACCTGAAACCAACAAAATATCAACGTCTAATGATGTTAGAATTTGACGTTGTGTGGACGATGCATTATCACGTTAAGAACATGTTGGGTTTTGGTCACCATACCTCACGACTAAATGTCAGTTTTTGACGTAAATATGACGTTGTCAGGAGACGTTGGCATGACGTTGTATTTTGGTTAGTTAATACCACAACCTAAAACCAACAAAATATCAACGTCTAATGATGTTAAAATTTGACGTTGTGTGGACGTTACCATTATGACGTTAAGAACATGTTGGGTTTTGGTCACCATACCTCACGACTAAATGTCAGTTTTTGACGTAAATATGACGTTCTCAGGAGACGTTGGCTTAACGTTGTATTTTGGTAAGTTAATACCACAACCTGAAACCAACAAAATATCAACGTCTAATGATGTTAGAATTTGACGTTGTGTGGACGATGCATTATCACGTTAAGAACATGTTGGGTTTTGGTCACCATACCTCACGACTAAATGTCAGTTTTTGACGTAAATATGACGTTGTCAGGAGACGTTGGCATGACGTTGTATTTTGGTAAGTTAATACCACAACCTAAAACCAACAAAATATCAACGTCTAATGATGTTAAAATTTGACGTTGTGTGGACGTTACCATTATGACGTTAAGAACATGTTGGGTTTTTGTCACCATACCTCACGACTAAATGTCAGTTTTTGACGTAAATATGACGTTCTCAGGAGATGTTGGCTTGACGTTGTATTTTGGTAAGTTAATACCACAACCTGAAACCAACAAAATATCAACGTCTAATGATGTTAGAATTTGACGTTGTGTGGACGATGCATTATCACGTTAAGAACATGTTGGGTTTTGGTCACCATACCTCACGACTAAATGTCAGTTTTTGACGTAAATATGACGTTGTCAGGAGACGTTGGCATGACGTTGTATGTTGGTTAGTTAATACCACAACCTAAAACCAACAAAATATCAACGTCTAATGATGTTAAAATTTGACGTTGTGTGGACGTTACCATTATGACGTTAAGAACATGTTGGGTTTTGGTCACCATACCTCACGACTAAATGTCAGTTTTTGACGTAAATATGACGTTCTCAGGAGACGTTGGCTTAACGTTGTATTTTGGTAAGTTAATACCACAACCTGAAACCAACAAAATATCAACGTCTAATGATGTTAGAATTTGACGTTGTGTGGACGATGCATTATCACGTTAAGAACATGTTGGGTTTTGGTCACCATACCTCACGACTAAATGTCAGTTTTTGACGTAAATATGACGTTGTCAGGAGACGTTGGCATGACGTTGTATTTTGGTAAGTTAATACCACAACCTAAAACCAACAAAATATCAACGTCTAATGATGTTAAAATTTGACGTTGTGTGGACGTTACCATTATGACGTTAAGAACATGTTGGGTTTTGGTCACCATACCTCACGACTAAATGTCAGTTTTTGACGTAAATATGACGTTGTCAGGAGACGTTGGCATGACGTTGTATTTTGGTTAGTTAATACCACAACCTAAAACCAACAAAATATCAACATCTAATGATGTTGGAATTTGGACGTTGTGTGGACGTTACCATTATGACGTCAAAAAGACGTTGGATTTTGGTAACATAACAACACAACCTAAAAACAACAAAATAACAACGTCAGCTGACGTCATTATTTGACGTCAACTTAACATTGGCCATAGACGTTGAGTTGATGTTGGATTTTGGTCACCGACGTCGCAACCAAAATTAAACCAAATATCAACGTCATATGACGTTGTGTGCCTGCTGGGTTATGACAATTAAAAGTAAATTACACTAAACATTTGAATAAAAAATATTATTATAGCTTTTTATAAGCAACGCAAAATTGCGTTTGTTAACTGACATGGAATTTGTCGATGTATTATTACGTCTCTCCGTCGATCACTGGTTTTTATATTTAAAGAAACGTTAACGTATGTTAGTTAATTAACGTCAACGTCAGGCGT
This sequence comes from Pimephales promelas, assembly GCF_016745375.1. The sequence continues at coordinate 260,303 of NW_024121138.1, forward strand.
CCTGTTTACACATTAAAACAATATTTACACTTGTCTGATCAAAGATTTAATACGTTTTGAGAGATCGCTAACATGTAATGTAATGCAATCCATTGAAAATTAATGGGACAACATGTGGCGATCTCTGAAAACAAAATTAAATTATGAAAAGACTATACATTTAGTATCTTTAGACCCTTAAGATTATAATATCACCACGTGAAATCAAAATATAAAGTTTAAGTGTATCTTTTATGCATTAACAATAAGCCTGTTTATTTAATGGCTGCCAATGCACCCTGGGGTCATTATTTACCTGTTGATTATTAATTTGTTAACGTTAATATTTCAATAATAGTGAATGCAGTGGCGTAACTTTGTTTTAAAAAGTGGGTGGGACATGTGTATAAATAAATGAATCACGTGACACGTGAATAAAAACATAAATCCGACTTTAAAACATGTCCAGTGGAATAGCCTATACAGAAAATCCTGTAAAATTAAACGAATAAATTGACCTAATAATATGAATAAAAATTATAAAAACCAAAATATCCATAAAAGTTTTAAAAGTAAATTAACTATTAAGCCAGAATTTTGATAACTGATTTTTTGCAGAACACACACGATTAAAATTTAAATTGGCTTATATCCATTGTACACACAAACTGCTGTACAATTAAACGAATAAATGGGCCTAATAATATAAATAAAGATAAAAAAATTAAGTGTATAAACAAAAATGTAAAAAAAATAAAATAAAATAAAGGCCTACATAAACATTTTAAAAGTAAATAAAAAAAATTAAATTAACTATTAGGCCAACATTTTGATAACTAAACGTTTGCACAGCGCTCACAAATAAAATAAAATGATGCTTATATATCAATTGTACAAAAAAATGCTGTAAAATCAAACGAATCAATGGGCCTAATTATATATAAATTAAACTTAAAAAAAGAATGAAAGAAAGAAAGAAAATGAATTGCTTTCCTTATCTACAGTTCTTTTGAGTTCACCTTCAAGAACACAAGTTTGGACAATGTCTGAGGCTTCAGACTCATGCGGTGGTTGCGGAGAAAACCGTCTCTGCCCTTGCAGACCCGCTTGGGATGCTGAACACAATGCGAGCTTCTTTAGCCAGGCGGGGGAAAGAAATGGAGTCAGACTCGTGGTGTGAGCGGAGCGAAATTGGAGCGGGAAATAGGGCGACGCTCATTCCTTTTAAAAAAATGCCCCTTTGCGCTCTGTCCAAGATCCGCCCGCTCGCGCTCCACTCCGCTCACATGCTCTGCACCGGAACGAACAAATAGTCTCCGAAACGGATTGAAGCGCGCAGCCGCGCATGTGAAGATGTGAAGACTGTGTGTGAGCCATGAGATACACTGTAACCGCGCTACCGATCGCAAGCGGCAAAGAGCACTTTGATCACTTGATTTAAAAAACAACGTATTTCAGGGCTAGATCGCTTCTTTTATTTTACAAACGAACTAAATTAATGGTCTGTCAGTTGGAGATGTTTTATTTATTTCTACTGTTAGATCCGTGCCGCGAGAGCTTTTAAAAGTGGTGGGGACAATATCGACCCTGGCAAAAAGTGGTGGGGACATGTCCCACCCGTCCCACCCGCAAATTACGCCCCTGAGTGAATGTGTAGTTCTTGTATATCATTAATCTTATGTGTGATAGTCCTGTTAATATGGCAATTAATATATAGCTGCTAGTTTAACCTGTAATGCTCATCTAATGCTGTGCTGTGCCATTTGTTGTTGAAGATATGTCTTTAGCAAATTTAAAATTCACGGCCTCGCAGCAGCTTATCCTGCGGGCCTCTGATGAGGCGTTGGCCTTCATCGCCTCTAAGGGGCCACGCGGGACCGCCGCTGCTGCGAGGGCCAAGAAGCCGGAGGAGGTGGAGAAGGAGGCCCAAGCCCACGTCGTCTCCAAGGGCGGTGACCCTGGTGACCCCATGCTGGTGCTGGGCTGCCACAGCATCCAGTTTGGGAAGTACCAGGGTCAAACTTTCCGTTGGCTCCTGGAGAACGACGTGGGCTACATCACGCAGTTGGTTGCCAGCCACCAGCGGGAGCGGGAGAAAAGTGCCTCCGACAGCCCCCTTATGGCCAACAAGGACGCACTCGCCCGGTACTCGTGCGCCCACCCTGCTTTTGTGGAGCAGCTGAGGTTCCACCGGGTGCACGAGGAGGCCCGGGCCCGTGCCACTCAGCCCGGGTGTGAGGGCGAGGCGCTTGTTGGCTTTGGGGACTTCAAGGAGGCCACCCTGAAGGACCTGTACGAGTCTACAGGAAAAAAGCAGAAGACGTAAGTCCAGTTGTGGTGAAGGGCAGGGTGCTGTGACTTGTTGATATGCGTGTTAATCTTTGATCATTGTCTTGCAGCTTTGTCAAGTGGCTTCGGCGGAAGATACCGCAGCCTGGGACCTCAATGGACGCCGCCAGGAAGTACATCCTGGGCCGAGACAAGGAGCAGTCGGCAGAGGTGGCTGCTACCCCCCCACCTCTGAGCAGCAGCAGCAGCAGCAGTGGCCCCAGCAAGGCTGCTGCTTCCACCGGGCTGCCGCCACGCAAGCCGACCGCTCCCATGTTCTCGGCCCTACTGGGAAGGCGTCCAATGGCCCCAGGTGAGCTGCAGGCCAAGGTCAGGAAGCTGATGACCACACCAGCACGGCCTGCAGTTCCAGGTATATCTCTTTCTTTCTCTTTAACACAACAGTGGTTCGGTGTAAAGGATTAACTAACCATTGCCCTCCCACCCCACAGCGGTGTCTACATCCGCCAGAGACCAGCGCCCCTCGGTTCCGCCGCCTTCCCCCCCACAGAGGTGACGGACGAGGAACTGGTCCAGATGGCCACTGACTTAGAAACGGGTAATTGGCACCACACTGGACGTGTCACACTGCAACATTTGCCCTCAATATATATTATTCTGGCAGTATTTTAGCATTAACTGTAATGGTTTCATTTACTGGTCTCTACAGCTGATGCTTGAAGATCAAAGGTAAGTTTGGAAGGTAATGTAGCCGTCTTTGTCGGTGGTAGATGTGTAGAACGTAGTGGTAATGTAGATTTGCTTCACTTGGCCCTGCTTCACCTCTCAACATCCACCTTGTAGCACTAAACCATCTGCTCTATCACTGGCATGCTGTATGTCATCTATTCACTTGCATGCTACACACCATTTAATTACTGGTATGCTGCACGTCATCTAATCACTGGCATGCTGCACGTCTCACTTAGTCTTGCCTGCCTGTGGCTGATGCCATTTTGTTGTGTGTGTGTGTGTGTGTGTGTGAATGTGTCTGCAGCTCACGTACAGGTCCTTCAGACGCTCCCGCTGGTGGTGAGGCCTCCATCCCCACCTCCTCCGGCACTGTCCTACATCCCTCCCCCACCACCACCACCACCTCAAGTTGCGGCTGCTCCACCTAGCCTCGCGTTTCCTGCGCGGGCTCCGGCGTTGACCAGGGAGGAGCCCTGTCGCGTCTCCGTGGAGGAGACGCCATCCGGGGAGGCCACCCTGGCACCAGCGCCGGCAAAGAGGAAGAGGAAGGAGAGGAAAGTGGAGCAGCCCGCAACACCCACTCCTGCTTCGGCTGAGGTACAAACACACGCTCACACACCTGGCCCGTACTCATGGACGGCACAACTCAGTGAAGTTGACTGTCAATCTGCATGTAGCACCTCCTCTCAGCCTCCTGACTGTTTGTTTGTTTGGTTGTGTTCTTTTTTTTTTCTCACAGTCCCGGTTGCCTGAGAGCTGGCGGACAGCTCTCACCGTGGAAGAGCAGGAGTGGATCGGCCGGGAGCTGTTCAAGCCAGACAGCGAGGGGAGGACCAAACTCACCACAGACCTCAAGCTGTGGTGGGACCCTCCTCAGCCCCGGCCGAGTTACTCTCAGCCACCCGCCTCACCAGCTGCCTTCTTCGCGTGTCGGCTGTTCCTCTGGGTGCCCCTGCGTCTGTGGGGCGTCCGGCCGACATGCTGTAATAGGGCCCTCACAAAGTGTGGGCTCTACAGGACCATCCGGAGGGTCCTGGACATCGACGGCTGGTACTTGATGGCCACCGAGTACCTGGAGTGCCGTCGGTGTAAGAGGAAGGTAGCTGCCTGGTCGCAGGAGGTCGTGGGTCAGCTGGGTGAGGGGCATCGCGCCCTCTTCCCGGCAATCCTCACCTACAAGTAAGTATCTGTCTAAAAACCTTGTTGTGTCTGTGTGTGGCTCTTGTGTAACACATGATGTACTCCTCTCTGTAGACTTGCCTGCGACCGGCGGGTAATCATCCAGCTGCGTGAGCGTACTCGGGGGAACAGCGCCACGCAGCTGTACAAAAAACTCTGTGAGGCACACACAGAGGCCTGGATGCGGCGGTCCATACACTACCTCAGCGTCATGGAGCCCTTCACGTCGCAGGGTGTCGTGCGCATGTGCACCCCACCACCAAAACCGCCACCCGTGCCCCAGTACGCGTGGCTGTTATTGGTGTACTGCCACGACATCCTCTCCCGCCTGGAGGACGTGAAGGCCCGGGTCACCTCCGTCTTTGGTAGGGTTTTGAAGATGGACTCTACCAAGAAGGTAAATGTGGTGCTATATATGTATATACACTATATAGTTTGTACTATTATCGACATACATACTAATTTAACACGCGCTCACTCGACATACATACTAATATAAATACTAATATATATACTAATATATATATATATATATATATATATATATATATATATAAATAAGTGTGGTGTGGAGTATCATGCTCTGGCTATGTGCGTGCAGCCTTACTGAGATGCTTTATCCTTTAAAACAGGTGACCCGGAAGCTCTCCGGTGCTGCCGCCCAGACCGCAGCATGGGCAACGAACGTCGGCAACGAGCACGGACAGGTGCTCATGTCCGTGCTCACGGACACCGAGGGTGCCGGCCTGTTGCCCATGGCTGAGGGGTTGATGCGGCGGTATCGGGACGCTGGGGTGGAGCCACCTCAGCTCCTCTACGTCGACCGGGACTGTTGTTCGTCCCACGGGAGATCCAAGGCAGCTGACGTGTTCGGGAAGTGGGACAAGCTGGTGGTCCGGCTGGACATCTGGCACCTGATGCGCCGGTTTGCGTCAGGTGTGTTGTGGCAATAACAATAATTAAACAAATAGCATTTCAGTAAGAGACATCATGGTTCCATAACTTTTGATATAACATGCATTTTTCCATAACAGGTGTCACCACTGAGAGCCACCAGCTGTATAAACCCTTCCTGCAGCAGCTGTCTTCGTGCATCTTCCTGTGGGACCCAGAGGACACAGCCCGGTTGCTCAAAGCTACGAAGAGGATGCTTGAGGCGCAGGGGATGACCTTCTCGTCCGACGCCGGAGTGTGGAGGCACGTCAGCCGCAAGAACATGGCTCTCCATTGCCGTCGCCGCACGCGTGGAGCGGCGGAGACGGAGCGGCTGATCGGTGACCTCCTGGAAACCTTCGGCGGTGCCAGCGGACGAGACACCATGGGGATTTCCCTGCTGGACCAAGACCGCATCCAGAAGATCTGGAAGGAGCAGCGGCGCCACCTCCAGTGCATCCAGGACCCGCCGGGCGTGGAGCTGTACACTGAGACCGGCAGGATGACCAAGGGGGGATCAGCCTGCCGGTGTACCGTTGTGCACGAGGCTCCACGTCCCTGGAGTCGTTCCACCTGCATCTCAACCGCTTCATTCCAGGTAGACCACACGTTTCACTGTCACGTCAATCTTTCACTGTCATCGACTCGCTGTCGTTCACATTGTGTGCACTGAATAAACTGCTAAACAGATCTGTGTTCCTCCGCAGGAGAAAGTGCCAATCCCTGGCACTTCCAGGCATTTCTCCTGGAGGGGTTGACGCGGTGGAACACAGACAGGGCGGCGTCCGTGGCACAGGAGGGACGGCCGCTGCTCCGCTCCTACAATGGCCCCCTGCAGCACTCTCTTGATCAGCTCAGCCAAAGGGTGCTTGGCGTGAGTGTGGTCAAGGATTACACCAAGCCCAGGGAGTACACTGGTAAGAACACTCAAGCCACCGCGCTTACACGTGTCCACACTGAATGATACTTGTACCTGACTGACTGTTGTTGTACTTCAGGGGAACTCATCGGCATCGAGTACCTGTACTCCCAGACGGGCAGAGTGCTGCAGGACGTCAGCTTGGACCCTGACATTCCGGACGCGGGGGGGGACGTTCCCCATCTCGTCGAGGATGACGAGCTCGCCGACGGCCAGGAGGTGGATGACCTCACCCTCCACGTGCCTGGCGAGTTCCTAGATCCTCTGACGGACCCGCGGTCAGGGCGACCGGCTGACGCACCCGCGCCCGAGCCATCCAGTCCGACCGGTGCCCCCGAGCCCGCACCCCACTCCCCCGGCCGGTCCTCGCCAGAGCCTCAGCAGGCTGCTGAGGTAAGCACGACTGTAGTGCATCCCGCATCACCAAAAACGGCGCTTGCTCTGTTCTATCCAACTGACTTATTTCTTTCTCCATTTTTTCTTGTGTGTCTGTAGGACTACAGAGGACCAGATGACCAGCCAGGGTACCTGGCCGTGGTCCAGTTGGCCACGGCCTTGGTGGGGTTGCGTCACGACCCGGCCTTGTCCGAGGGGAGGGTAGATGAGCTTATCAGGCTCTACGAGGCCCTGTCACCGTACGACAGGGCCCGAGTAGTTTACCCTCCCCGCTACAGGGACAGGCCAGCTCAGGGGCGCTTCATGGCAGCGAAGCCAAGCCGCACCAGTATACCTGGTGTGGAAAGCTTGAGGCGGTAAGGCTACACTTCCATCATACATATCCCTGATGTACACACCAGCTGCTCTATGTAATGTTGCCCATTATCTTGCTCATATCTGTCATTGTTTTTGTCCATTGTCCACAGCTGCCTGGTCGGAGAGACCTCTGGACCTGCCAGCAGTCCCAGCGCAAGCCGGCTGGTAGAGGCAGTATGCGCCCAGCTCTGCCGCTTGATCCCCTCGGGCAGCCGTGCACGCGGTGCCCGGAGGTCGCGGTGGGAGAGCATACTGCTTCGGTACCAGCACATCCGGGACCTTGTGCTGGGCCACCAGAGGCTGATGGCTCGGGCGCCCATTCAGCTCTTTGAGCTGAATGCCAGGACCCTCTCGCTGTGGTATGTTTGATGCTTTTGATGGTATTGATGAATTGCATGCTCTTAAAATTGTACATGTAACTAAAATACTATGTTGAAATCCGTTCTCAGGTTCACCAGGACGCAGCGGGAGAAGGAGAGGACTGTGCTCACTTCAGGCGTTGCAGCAGAGGGACGACCACCGGCGGCGGCAGCGGGCTCGGCGACGGCGCCGGGCCCAACAGCAGCGGCGGATCGTCCTCCGGCAGCAGCAACAGGCCAGGCGACGACAGCAGCGCCAAGGGTGGTGGGACCTCCGGCAGCAGCACCGGCTGTGGCAGCACCGGTGCCTGTTTTGCCAGCGCCAGTGTGCCCACTGGCGCCTTTACCACCTGCCCCCTCAGCTGTTGTCCTGGCCATACCACCAGCTGCTGCGGCTGCAACAGGACCTTTTTCGATGACACAGCCTCTCTTTCTGGACCTCTCACTGCCCCAGCAGAGCGTAAGGGTGCTCCCCATACCTACGCTCCCTCGGACAACGCCAGCTCCACACATCCTCCCTCTGCCTCTGGCCGCCGCACATCACGCCGGCCCTCTGCCTGCACTGCAGCTGCTGCCAGGACAGCAAGGACAACAAGCAGTGCAGGCAGCACCTCCTGCTCCCCCTCCTCAGCCTCGCTCTGTGTACAAAACTGAGTGGCTGAGGAGGAAGAGGGCTGAGCAGAGGGCAGCAGCAGGAGCAGGAGCAGTCGTTGCTGCCCGGGCCGGCGTGCCACAAGAACAAAAGTGCAGGACATGCGGCCAGCCAAAGCGGAGGGAGACTGGACACACCCGCTACGGCAATGTACATTTTTGCTCTGCCGCCGCAGCGGGTAAGAGTGTGGAGGAGTGGCTGAGGGAGATGAAGGACAAGGAAAAGGGTCGAGCCCCGGACTGATTTTGCATTCTCGCTGGGGCAGGTGTATATAGTTGTTTGTGGTTTTTTTTTGTTTGTTTGTTTGTTTGTTTATTTTTAAAGACATTGACTTTACCCTCCACATGGACCGGGACCTTGCCGCGGTGTGGAGGCTTCTTACAAACACCGGTCCACACCTGTCACAATTTTTCTACAGCACAGTGACACTATGCTTGAAAAAACATTGTGTATCCCATTCACACCTGTATAACATTGCCATGCCTTTGTACTATACTGATTCTTTGCACTGACAAGTTTTATAGGCCTATACTGTGTGTCTTCTGCCTATCATATGGCTTAAGAAAAAGAAAAGATAACATTGTCTGTCCCATTCACACCTGTATAACACATTGTCATGCATTTGTGCTGTTATGATTTTATGCGCTGACAAGTTATATAGGTCTTTTGGACATGTGGGTATGTTGAACAATGTGGTCATTGTCTTTGGAGTTACGTTGCACTGGCTTTGTTGCCGCCGCGTTGGTACTTCACACTGTATGCTGCTGCGTTATGTATCCATGCATGTCTGTAATGAGCCCTTATATTATATCAATGCCACTGTCTGCATCAATACAACTGTTCTCAATACCACTGTCTGCATCAATACCACTGTTCTGCATCAATACCACTGTCTGCATCAATACCACTGTTCTGCATTAATAGCACTGTCTGCATCAATACCACTGTCTTTCTCAATACCACTGTCTGCATCAATACCACTGTTCTGCATTAATACCACTGTCTGCATCAATACCACTGTCTTTCTCAATACCACTGTCTGCATCAATACCACTGTTCTGCATTAATAGCACTGTCTGCATCAATACCACTGTCTTTCTCAATACCACTGTCTGCATCAATACCACTGTCTGCATCAATACAACTGTTCTGCATCAATACCACTGTCTGCATCAATACCACTGTTCTGCATCAATACCACTGTCTGCATCAATACCACTGTTTTATTGTATTGTATTTTGAAATAAATAATCTATTTCACACTGTAGTCTACTGCTGCTGCTGTTTGGTGTTTTCTGCATCTATACAATCATCATCAACAACTGATATGTTATTGATAATTTTTATTTAAATATCAAAAAAATATTTCTATATACATATATATATATATATATATAAAATGTGCAGAAAAAGGTGAAACAATATAAATACAATATGTTCAACAACAAATTTTAATATCTATCCAGAAAAGGGTGAAACAAAATAAAAAGGTTAGACAATGTGAATACAATATATTATTTAACATACATGTTAATGTCTATGCAGAAAAAGGTGAAACAATATAAATACAATATAATGTTTAACACAAATATAATGTTTAACACAACAGATTTTAATATCTATGCAGAAAAAGGTTAAACAAATAATACACGTCATGTTACCTTAACGTATACACATGAAATAGGCATGATATATGTAAAAAATTAATGTTTGATATTTGTGCTTCGGGCGGGATTCGATCCTGCGTTTTGATGGTCTCGTTTGTACCTCGTTTGTGCGACTGGGCATGCGCGAAGGCGCTAATGCGCCTGCGCACAAACAGAGAAAAATGATGGGGAAGCTTTTCGCAGGGGCCATGCTAATCTTCTCTGTATCGATCCAATTTTAGTATATGTGCTGCCTTAGCAAGCACGAGGCCAACTGTCCCGCTCAAGGAATATGTACCCCTCGGGCTCCAGCGAGCCATCACCAAGGTGGTAGGGCAAGCGAGCCATCTACTGAAAGAATGGGTTGGGTAGACGTATCTATGGTACCAAACTACAAGCTCTGAATGGGCTGTGTCCTCCAGGTTTTCGAGAAAGAAATGAGTTGGCGGAAAGCAGAAAACCGGATAATGCGGACAACCTTGACAACATTGAAGGGAAAAGATATCGCCTATGGGGTCAAACCCTGTTCCCTGTCGGCATCTGCTGAAGAAAGGGAGTGGACACACTTTGCTGGAAAACTGAGATTGCCCTATAGACATTGGAGATGCACCAGTTCTTGACACAAGAGATCAAGAATGAAAATAAGTTGTGGCAAGAAGGTATGAATCAATTCCAGCGAAGGAGGCTTGATCACAGCTGCCAAAAATATGGAGCGCTTCACGGATTTGCGTGTCATCCTTTCGCAGGGGCCATGCTAATCTTCTCTGTATCGATCCAATTTTAGTATATGTGCTGCCTTAGCAAGCACGAGGCCAACTGTCCCGCTCAAGGAATATGTACCCCTCGGGCTCCAGCGAGCCATCACCAAGGTGGTAGGGCAAGCGAGCCATCTACTGAAAGAATGGGTTGGGTAGACGTATCTATGGTACCAAACTACAAGCTCTGAATGGGCTGTGTCCTCCAGGTTTTCGAGAAAGAAATGAGTTGGCGGAAAGCAGAAAACCGAATAATGCGGACAACCTTGACAACATTGAAGGGAAAAGATATCGCCTATGGGGTCAAAACCTGTTCCCTGTCGGCATCTGCTGAAGAAAGGGAGTGGACACACTTTGCTGGAAAACTGAGATTGCCCTATAGACATTGGAGATGCACCAGTTCTTGACACAAGAGATCAAGAATGAAAATAAGTTGTGGCAAGAAGGTATGAATCAATTCCAGCGAAGGAGGCTTGATCACAGCTGCCAAAAATATGGAGCGCTTCACGGATTTGCGTGTCATCCTTTCGCAGGGGCCATGCTAATCTTCTCTGTATCGATCCAATTTTAGTATATGTGCTGCCTTAGCAAGCACGAGGCCAACTGTCCCGCTCAAGGAATATGTACCCCTCGGGCTCCAGCGAGCCATCACCAAGGTGGTAGGGCAAGCGAGCCATCTACTGAAAGAATGGGTTGGGTAGACGTATCTATGGTACCAAACTACAAGCTCTGAATGGGCTGTGTCCTCCAGGTTTTCGAGAAAGAAATGAGTTGGCGGAAAGCAGAAAACCGAATAATGCGGACAACCTTGACAACATTGAAGGGAAAAGATATCGCCTATGGGGTCAAAACCTGTTCCCTGTCGGCATCTGCTGAAGAAAGGGAGTGGACACACTTTGCTGGAAAACTGAGATTGCCCTATAGACATTGGAGATGCACCAGTTCTTGACACAAGAGATCAAGAATGAAAATAAGTTGTGGCAAGAAGGTATGAATCAATTCCAGCGAAGGAGGCTTGATCACAGCTGCCAAAAATATGGAGCGCTTCACGGATTTGCGTGTCATCCTTTCGCAGGGGCCATGCTAATCTTCTCTGTATCGATCCAGTTTTAGTATATGTGCTGCCTTAGCAAGCACGAGGCCAACTGTCCCGCTCAAGGAATATGTACCCCTCGGGCTCCAGCGAGCCATCACCAAGGTGGTAGGGCAAGCGAGCCATCTACTGAAAGAATGGGTTGGGTAGACGTATCTATGGTACCAAACTACAAGCTCTGAATGGGCTGTGTCCTCCAGGTTTTCGAGAAAGAAATGAGTTGGCGGAAAGCAGAAAACCGGATAATGCGGACAACCTTGACAACATTGAAGGGAAAAGATATCGCCTATGGGGTCAAACCCTGTTCCCTGTCGGCATCTGCTGAAGAAAGGGAGTGGACACACTTTGCTGGAAAACTGAGATTGCCCTATAGACATTGGAGATGCACCAGTTCTTGACACAAGAGATCAAGAATGAAAATAAGTTGTGGCAAGAAGGTATGAATCAATTCCAGCGAAGGAGGCTTGATCACAGCTGCCAAAAATATGGAGCGCTTCACGGATTTGCGTGTCATCCTTTCGCAGGGGCCATGCTAATCTTCTCTGTATCGATCCAATTTTAGTATATGTGCTGCCTTAGCAAGCACGAGGCCAACTGTCCCGCTCAAGGAATATGTACCCCTCGGGCTCCAGCGAGCCATCACCAAGGTGGTAGGGCAAGCGAGCCATCTACTGAAAGAATGGGTTGGGTAGACGTATCTATGGTACCAAACTACAAGCTCTGAATGGGCTGTGTCCTCCAGGTTTTCGAGAAAGAAATGAGTTGGCGGAAAGCAAAAAAACGGATAATGCGGACAACCTTGACAACCTTGAAGGGAAAAGATATCGCCTATGGGGTCAAACCCTGTTCCCAGTCGGCATCTGCTGAAGAAAGGGAGTGGACACACTATGCTGGAAAACTGAGAGTGCCCAATAGACATTGGAGATGCACCAGTTCTTGACACAAGAGATCAAGAATGAAAATAAGTTGTGGCAAGAAGGTATGAATCAATTCCAGCGAAGGAGGCTTGATCACAGCTGCCAAAAATATGGAGCGCTTCACGGATTTGCGTGTCATCCTTTCGCAGGGGCCATGCTAATCTTCTCTGTATCGATCCAATTTTAGTATATGTGCTGCCTTAGCAAGCACGAGGCCAACTGTCCCGCTCAAGGAATATGTACCCCTCGGGCTCCAGCGAGCCATCACCAAGGTGGTAGGGCAAGCGAGCCTTCTACTGAAAGAATGGGTTGGGTAGACTTATCTATGGTACCAAACTACAAGCTCTGAATGGGCTGTGTCCTCCAGGTTTTCGAGAAAGAAATGAGTTGGCGGAAAGCAGAAAACCGGATAATGCGGACAACCTTGACAACATTGAAGGGAAAAGATATCACCTATGGGGTCAAACCCTGAGAAAGGGAGTGGACACACTATGCTGGAAAACTGAGAGTGCCCAATAGATGTTCACTTGTAGAACTCCTTTTGTTGTAATCTTTTTATGTTATTTTATGCGAATAATAAATTAATTGTTACGAAGGATGACCTCTTCTATGCAGATGAAACTGGCTGCGTGGGAATCAGCCAATCAGAAGCGGCACTGCGTTCTCCGGCTCTCAGAAGAATTAGATTAACGCTTTAGTTCGGGAAAGTTTGGAAGGAGTGCTGCACAGTAAATTCCCCGGTGTTAAATTTAACACCGCTCGGTGTTTATATGGGAACCACCAGCAGGGTGTTAAAAGTTACACTGATACAGTGTTAAAGTTAATGAGATAATTAAGTGAATAATTGAGTGATGATTGAGCATTATTGAAGACACCTGATGTTAACAAGCAGAATCACTGAAGGACAAAATCACAAATTGTAAGCCACCGTTATGGAGATCAGTGTTTGCTTTAGTTGGGCTCTTGACACTTATACTTTCACTTTAACTTTGTTTGTCTGCTTTTATTAATTTATAACAGTCAAATGAACAAAGAAAACTGTGATCTGATATTGTTGGTTATGTTTTTCATATAATCATGCTGTGATCTGAAAAATCTAACTTTTCAGATGAATTGGCTTAACTTGTTAGTAACAGTTTAGTGATTGTGCAGCATATCCGTATTTTTCTTTTAACCGAAAATATTTAATAACAACTATTCTGATCAAATCACTTTCATCTTTATTTAGAAACACAGACATAAATAGTCAGCCTGTGTATCTCAACCATGGTGACATTAATAATCCTTGTTTCCACCAATCACAACTCATTAATGGCTCCCATCATGCATTGCGGTATGAATAAATTATGATCTGAATTGTCTATGTAATTTACTTTTCCTAATTGAATATTCTGCTCGTCACCATTGTTGAGAAGCATTGACTGAATTTTGAGGTTTATGTGTGCCTATAAGAAGTTTTTTTTTTAACAACTTGTAGAAATCCATTATATTATATCTGACATTCTGGATATTTATGTACAATCTCAGTTATGTTGTGACCTACAAAATTATCCACGAACATATATTTCAAATGAATGTCATAACATGACCAACACCATCATATAAATTGTCTCTTTGTTCATCTGGCAGGTATAACTCAGATGCAACAGCCAATTCAAATGTAAAGTTAATAATAAAAGGGTCAAGAGCCCAACTAAAGCAAACACTCACCTCCATAACGGTGACCTGAAAGTTAGGTTTTCTCCTTGTAATTCTGCTTTAGGTGTCTTCAATAATGCTCAATCATCACTCAATTAATCACTTAATTATCTCATTAACTCTAACACTGCCTCAGTGTTACTTTTAACACCCTGCTGGTGGTTCCCATATAAACACCGAGTGGTGTTAATTTAACACCAGGGAATTTACTGTGTGGTGTTGAAAGAGTCAGACTGTGCCATTTACAGTATACTGATAATATTAGAGTGTTCCTCCCTTAACTTACAAGTTTCTAGAATTGTGTGCGTGCAACTACCAGTGAGTATATTGATGTTTGTTGTTCATTTTACCTCAGAATAATGTTGTGGCGCGTTGCTGCTCGTTGTTGTATAATAGCGGTACTTCTCACTGCCTGTGTATTTAACTTTAGTTGTTAAGAAGAACGCTGTAAATTATTGGTGTTGCTCTGCAAGCCTTATGTTTCTCAGTTTAAATAATGTCTATTGTTCTAGCACAATGTATAACATTGTTTGTTTTAAGGAATAACTTCGCAGCTTATAATTATTATAAGTTTAGTTAAATTTAGCTTATTGTATATTGTTGCAGTTTATGTGGATTTAATCTTTGAACAGGGATATAGTGTATTACTGCATTTCTAGTATTGCATTTGCTTCGTGATAAACATTTATAGCATTTGCATTTAAGTCATTCATAACAAAGTTATTCTTTAATACCTCAATTGTGTTTGTTTATTATAGAAGTTACCTGCTAGGCATGTAATAACTATTTGACATTTATACAGATAGTTTACATTTACTGATTTATGTCTGTATCTCTGTTTCAGAACCACACATACACCTTTGAACTTTTATTTTATTAAAACACCTTTAACGGAACATCTTGTCTGCATTCTAATCGATGCCCCCTGGTGGCCAAAACCCTTTAAAGAACATCCAAATTATACAGTCCTTTTCAATCATCAGAACATTAATATAAACATTTTAATTAAATAAATTATGTTCAGTTGCATGACATACTGCTTGTGTAATGATTCCTGTCTGTTTCCCTTGTCTTGTGTGAAATTTTGCTATTTCCTGTTCCGTGCCATGTTTTGTAGTCTTTTGTAGTTTTTCTTTTTGATGAGTTCCCCCAGGTGTTTCTGATTAACCACGCCCCCTTGTTACCTTGTTTAGCTTGTTTGTTTGTGTATTTAAACCTCTGTTCTTCAGTTGTTGGGTGTTGGTTGTTGTTTGATGTTATGTTGTTACTAGTACCCTGTTCTGAGTTTACCCTGCTTTATTTATTTATTTATTTATTTATTTATTTGTTTGTTTGTTTGTTTATTGGATTATTAAAGTGCTTGCAATTGGATTCCACCTCTGCTTCCTTCTTGCCGTATCATAACAGCTTGTTGTCTATTATACACCAGAACCACACACCCCACTGGACTGTAGGCCTATATGTGAGACATGTTTTTAAATTTGTGTTAGTCAACTCCTAAAACTGTTCACACAGTATAATAGCAAACTTGTAAATCAGACAATCAAACATGAGGAGAAAACTCATTTTGGTGAGTAGGCTAATGCCTTAAGCAGCAGTGCTAAGAAACGTGATTTGTGAAAACAGTTATAATTGAAAGTTTTAATTACCGTACAGAACATCAATTAATAGAATTAAGGCCTGTTCACACCAAGCACGATAACTATAAAGATAACTATAAAGATATAATTCTAAAAATCGTTCTCCATATTAAAGAATAACAGAGTTCACGCCACAGCTAGCTATAACGATAAAGATATGAGGAACGATATCGTTGGGATCACTTTCAGAACGATTTTTTTCCAGCAGTCCAACGATAAAACACTGACATCCAATCAGAATCCTTTCTAATTTAAAGGTCTCGTGCATTTAAAATGGCAGATGACATTGCAGAGAAATTAATCGTCGAGATTAAGAAAAAAATCCTCCACTGTTTGATAAGTCAAACCTCCAAAAGATGGATATATGGAAAGCAATCGGTCGTATCCTGGGAATAGATATTATGCAGTTTAGCATAGTGTTACAAAATTACCTCAGGTAGGCTATGCAGCGCTTGTTGACAACGTTGCTGAAGTTGCAGTGCAAAAGGTGTTGTATACATAAAGGTGTTGACTAGGCAATGTTTTTATCCTATCATTGACTTTGTCAGATAAATCAGATAAAAAAAAAATTAGATATTACACTAGACTTGCTAGATTCACTGTTTAGATGCGCTCCCAACTCCTCTCGTCTTTTAAGGATATTATGTACCCAAAAGCGGCTGTTTTTCTTTTGATATTTGTTTGTAAAGTAAAGCAGCAGCAGTAGTCATCCATTTTCGCTACTTTGACACCTCAGCGCGGGCACGAGCGCACGTGCTTAGAATAAAAAGACCGTTATCGGTTGTTGGTGTGGACGCATGTATAGTTATCTTTGTCGTTATCTTTATAGTTATCGTGCGAACGAGGCTTTCATCAGTGATGTCGGTGAGGTGCCTATGCAGAGCCAAAAGTATACTAAAGGACCGATCAGCCACAGCCTGTTAATCCTGCTGCCTTCTGGGAAGAGATACAGAAGTTTCTGCTGTCGTACCACCAGACTGCAGAGCAACTGCTCTACTGATTTTGATATATATATATATATATATATATATATATATATATATAAATTATTGAAGCGCGATTAATCGCATTAATGTCATAGTTAACTCGCGATTAATCGCACATTTTTATCTAATCTAAATGTCTCTTGATTTCTTTTTGTTACATTATTTTTTTCTCAGTTTAATGCTCTTATCAATATGGAAAAGTGGAAAAATTATTATTGAAAATAACTTTGGAATAGTGTTCAATTAAACACTAACATATATAAATAATCTCTCACACAATGTAACACTGTCTATCAATAAAAGGGTGAAAGAAATACTGACGAGGTCCTGATATTGACGAGGGGGTGGAGAATTCGCTTCATCTGTGTGTGTGTGTGTGTGTGTGTGTGTGTGTTTGCTTGGCCATCATCAAGTGGTGTTTCGGACTGGATGTACTGCGATGATGATAGCTCAGTTCACAACGACAAAACACAAAGATCACTTGGTCTTGTCAGTGGGACAAAATGGCAACTTTTTAAAAGTAAACTTTCCATTCAGAATCTTAGGGTATCCATGTCAGCGTCTCGCGCTCGTCATCCACTTTAAAAGAAACGTTACCATTAGGGATGAGCGAGTACAGCATTATCTGTATCTGTATCTGTATCTGTATAACCATATGAATTATCTGTATCTGTATCTGTACTCGGACTGGGCGGGGCCTAAACCCGGAAGTGGGTCGGGTAGTCTTGAAATGGGCGGGGCTTTAACCGGTATGTTATTTTAAGCATGCAATTGATATGGGTTGATCAGAAATTGTTATATTTATTGCTGATAAGAAAACTATTTACATGACAGCATCAGCATTGAGCTTCAGATCAATGGTTTTGATCACGATAACAACGAACTACAGAACAAGTTTTGCAACAATGAATACAACACATGTGGTTGCAAAAATGAAGTAAAATGTAACGAACAAGAGTTTTCATCTCAACTAGGGCTGGGTGATATGGACCAATAGTCATATCCCAATATATTTAGGCTGAATTTCAATATACAAAATATATCCCGATATTTTTTCTGCAAAGTGAGAGCAAATGTTCAGTCAAAGCCAAATATGACATGTCACAAGTAGTTTTATTGAAACATGAACATTTGCAAAATCAAATGAATAAATAATTAACAGGTTTCTTCACCTTAGGGCTGCATGATTATGACAAAAATCTTAATTGCAGATTATTCCCTTGGAATTGTAATTGTGATTTATTAATTGGTTTATTTATTTTGTCAATACAACGTTGGTATGAGCCATTACATTCATTTAAAAAATATAAAAAATAACACAAAGAAAAATAGGGGCATTAAGGGGTTAATATAGACATGACAGTTACCTTGGTGAATAGACAATACTGTTAATGAAACATTGAAACTGCTCCTGGTGAATAGAATTAAAATCATACCTGCTTTGTTTTTATTTCGTGTTATTTACAACGCAACAGTGTTGCATGCTCGTTGTTTCTTTTGCACTTTATATACAGTGAGGCGATCCAGCGCGCGCCGCCGCATTTGCGCGTGCAATTGAGTGTGCGCTACGACTAACGTTACAGTATAACGGCTGACAGGACAAAGTCCGTTTTGCTGAGGTGAAAGACTTTATTTCATGTTATAACATAACATGCTTTAATCAAGCACGCAAAGTGGAAAAGGAGTGACTGGGGCGCGGGGAGCAGTGCAGAGAGCTCTGGGTCAGCACTAAGCAGCTTGCTTGGAGCAAGGCGTGCAGCGCAAACTCTATTACATATCACATTTAAAATATATATTCTTTATATTGATATATCGCTCAGCCCTAATTTCAACATTACTTTTTTTTTTCTTTTTTTTTATCCGAGCACAGATATTGACTCGTATTACTCGTATAATATTTGTATTTAACAAAAGTGCTTTATCCGTACCGGATACTCGTTTCAGCCGAGTATCCGGCTCAACTCTAGTTACCATTTGGCCGGCTCGCAAGCCGAAAGGAGTGTGTGCGGCACAAAACGTCCTCGTGCTGCGCTCTAAAACCCATTCATTTCAATGGCTTGCGCTGCACGAGGACGTTTTGTTGCTTCTTCGACCAAAGCGCAAGCGGATCTAGACCGGAAACAAAACAACAGGCACGCCGCAAACACACGTTTGGGCTTGGAAGCCGGCTTTGAGTGGATGACGAGCGCGAGATGCCGAAATGGACCGCTACCGCGTCCTGTTGCAAAAAGCATGTGAAAAAAAAGTTTGCTAGGACAAAAAGACTGTTAATCGCGCGCTAAAAAAATGAACGCTATTAAAATGGGTTTCCGTTAACGCCGTTAATAATGCGTTAAACTGACGGCCCTAATATATATTTATAGATATTAATTATATAATGTAGCGCTAACAGTAACAACTCTGCACACGCAATAAGTTCTTAGGTTAATTACCAACTGTATTGAGCCAAGCAATGCGCTCATCAAATGTGACTGGCGATGTCTGGATAGGCATGATATTAAATAGCTGTAATAAACTACTGTTGCTAACATATTTATTCCAGTCCAGGTTTATATAAGCCTATTTATTCATTGATTTTTCTTCTTCTAGCGTTACTGTGTCTGGTAAAACATTAGTGCTGCATATTATGACCGTTTTAAAACCTTGGCTTTTATTTTGCTAGGCCATATTTACTATTACTTCCGGGTCACGTGGCCAACCTGTCTGATGTTTTAATGTCGATCTTCAAACGGAAAAATGGAAAAAGGAATTTCAAAAAAACAAAATCGGACCGTTATTTGATTTTGGTTTTGTCATTTTTAGTTTTTGGATTCAGAACCAAAAACGGCTCTTTTTTTACCGTTTCTTTGTTTTTGGTTCGAAACGACAAACGAAAAAACAAAGTATCAAAACGTACATGGACCGTCAGTCTCATACCATGCAGAATACATGAACCATAAACTATACATGGACCAAAATGAGAAGCTGGTGATGTTCGAAGTAGGGTTTCCACCTTTTGTGAGGCAAAATAAGGGACACCCATACACAACATAAATTAAATGAAATTAAAAAATGTGTCAAGGGTATGGAACTGATTATTTCAACATGACAACTTGACAGCTCAACAATAAACCACGAGAAAACATGAGATCAAGTATGTGAGCTTGCAACAGAAAACATTTTAACATTTCATTATTTTACTATATATATATATATAGATATATAGATATATACAGTACTGTGCAGAAGTCTTAGGCACAGTAGTATTTTTGCCTCAAAGAAATGGTTTTAAGCCAGTTATTTATATATTTTGTTGTAGTGTCTCAGTAGGAAATTTCAGTTTACATTTCCAGACATTAATTGTGCCATTAATTGTAATAATCCAGTGAAATTTTTGAAAGCACAGAAGAGTGGTTTTTGGTTCCCAGAACGTTCTCAGAACGTTAGTTTTTGGTTCTCAGAAAGTTAGTTTTTGGTTCCCAGAACAGTGTTTTTTGGTTCCCAGAACGTTCTCAGAACGTTAGTTTTTGGTTCTCAGAACGTTTTTTTTTATGGTTTGTTTTTGGTTAGCTGGGAAAGTTTTCTTAACGTTCCCAGAACGTTAGATTTTGGTTCCCAGAACGTTCTCAGAACATTAGTTTTTGGTTCCCAGAAGAGTGGTTTTTGGTTCCCAGAACGTTCTCAGAACGTTAGATTTTGGTTCCCAGAATGTTCTCAGAACATTAGTTTTTGGTTATCATAACGTTAGTTTTTGGGTACCAGAAAGTTCATTTTTGGTTCCCAGAACACTATTTTTTTATGGTTTGTTTTTAGTTAGACAATAGTTTTCTTTATGTTCAACAACAATTCATCTTTTTTTTTACTTCAATAAAATACAACAGTAAATCTATATTAATAATAAACCTGTACAGTCCATGTTTTTGTCGATTCATTGTTTAATTGTTGATTAAAAACAGACAAAAAAAACACAATTATATAGGCCTAGGCTGTGCATCACATTCAAAACAGGCAAAACGTAAAGGTGAAACGAAAACAATTGTAGATCCTGCACTTGAAAGCCTCATCCATCTTCATCCATCTTCACCACAGTCATCTGTAAGAATAACAAATAGTAACATTATTACAAAGAAAAGTAAAAAAATATATATATTCTTCAATCAGTCACTGCCATTTAAGTGAAATGACTGAACCTTAAAGGAACACTCCGACTTTTTGGGACTTTAGCCTATTCACCTCATCCCCCATAGTTAGATAAGTCCATACATACCTTTTTCATCTCCGTGCGTGCTATAAGTCTGTTTGACGCACCCACCGCTAGCCTAGCTTAGCACAAAGACTGGATGTGAATGGTTGCGGCTTTCATACTAATCCAAATGAGTGACAAAATAACGCAAACGTTTTCCTATTTACATGTTGTGGTTTGTATAGTCACAGACTGTGTATACCTGCATTTTTTGTGTTTTTTATGTATAATATGTGTGCTAAACAAAAGTGTATATAGTTTCTCATTGATAATTGTCTTGAGATATACACATTTATTCACATTTATAAACTTATTATTATAATCTCCTAAAGTCTTAGAATTTTTATGTTTTCAAGTTCATGATTATTTTTTATTATTTTTTATTTAATTTTGTAATACGTTTATAAAAATACATGTTCACGGTTTTTATATGTAGATACATTTTTTGCATACATTTAATTTATTGTAATGATTTTATATTCATACAATCAATTGTTTTAATTTTTTTAAATAATTACTATTCAGGTCAATGTGAACAATAAACAATGTCAGTTTCTCATGATATTTAATTAGTATATGATCATATATGTCCTATTTACATTTATTAAATTATTACAGGCTAATCTGTTTAGTTTTAGAATCTTTATCTTCATGGTTATCTTCATGGTTTCAAACTGCAATTTTGAAAATTTTATATAAATATATTTAAAATATATGTGCATGCACTGTAAAAAATAAAATCGTAAAAAAAGGGTCAAATAACTGGCAGCAAAGGGTGCCAAATACATACCGTAAAAATAAAGTTAAATATCCTAATATAAATTAAGTTGTTTTACAGAAAAACACTGTTATTTTACAGCTATTATCTGGATTATTACGATCAAACACTCTAACTGTAAAAACAATGCATTGTTATAATCATAGTAAAATACAGTTCATAGTAAAAAACAGTCAATGACTGTCAGCAATGGCTGCCATACAAAAAACATAAAATGAATGTAAAATAGCCTAATTTAAATAAGTGCAAAAGTAGAAATCTTCATTAAGCTCTTTAACAGAAACACAGTTATTTCACATATTTCCTGAATTTTTTATTAAGAAACATGTAGGTGATGTATGATTTTCTGTCACTATACATCACTGCATCAGCAACTACACAGTTACTGTCAGTTAAATAAAGGAACATGCAGCATTTCATCAGTGTCTCTTTGCTCATCCTGAACTGAAGCACAGGCTCTACTCTTCAACACAATGGTGACCCACAAAACACACCATACAGAAACAATCCAGACTTTATTTATTGCATACTAACATTCTTACTGAGACAGATGTTTAGAAGTTGATTTTTTATGTAAAATTATAAATGTTGATGTCACCATAATGGAGATCAGTGTTTGCTTTAGTGGGGCTCTTGACCCTTTGCTTTTAACATTACTAAATAGTTACTCTGGCTTCTTTAACTGAGTGTCATAATTGATTCATATTTGTTATGGTAGGAATCCAAGAGAATCTCAGTTCAGAAGATCTGATCACTTAATAATGGTAATAGGTTTTCATGTAATTGAATGCTTAGTGATATCACCTGATTTTTAATGCACTATGGCTCAGCTTGTCAGCTAACTACGGCTCTTCGTCACAGCAAAAACTCAGTCAGTGTTAATTTAACCCTCCTGGGATACAGGAGTATACACTCAAGAGTGTTAAAGTTAATGAGATAATTAAGTGATTAACTGAGTGATGATTGAGCATTATTGAAGACACCTAAAGCAGAATCACAAGGAGAAAATCGAAAATTGTAAGCCACGGTATGGAGATGAGTGTTTGCTTTAGTTGGGCTCTTGACCCTTATTTTATACACTTTATATTTTAATTGGCTGTTGTATCTGAGTTATACCTGCCAGATGAACAAAGAAAAAAATATTATCTAATAATTTTTGTTATATTATGACAATCATTATTTGAACTTAATGTATGTGACTTATGTTGTTGGTTACATTATAACTGTGATTCTGTATAAATACCCAGAATTTGAGATATAATATAATGGATAGCTTAAAAGTTGTACAAAAAAAGAAATTCTGTCTTTTAGGCACACACAGATATCAAGATTCAGTCAATGCTTCTCAACAATGGTGGTGAGTAGAATATTCAAGTAGGAAAAGTAAATTACATAGACAATTCAGATCATAATTAATTCATACCACAATGCATGATGGGAGCCATGAATGAGTTGTGATTGGTGGCAACAAGGATTATTATTGTCACCACGATTGAGATACACAGGCTGATTATTGATGTCTGTGTTTCTA
Organism: Pimephales promelas; assembly: GCF_016745375.1. The sequence goes on from NW_024121138.1 coordinate 283,364, forward strand.
AATAAAGATAATGGGATTTGATCAGAACAATTTTTATTACATATTTTGGATTATAAGAAAAATACAGATTATCATATGCTGCAGAACCACTAAACTGTTGCTAACAAGTTAAACCGAATCATCTGAATAGGTTTCATTTAGATCTCAGTATGATTATGTCAAAACATAACCAACTCTGTCGATCCCACTTTTCTTTGTTCATTTGACTGTTATAAATCAATAACAGCAGACAAACAAAATTTAAAGTGAAAGTATAAGTGCAGAGAGCCCAACTAAAGCAAACACTGATCGCCATAACGGTGGCTTACAATTTGTGATTTTCTCCTTCAGTGATTCTGCTTGTTATCACCAGGTGTCTTCAATAATGCTCAATCGTCACTAAATTAATTAACTTAATTAATATTGTTTCAATATAACAAGGTTCATGGGGAAAATACGACAATCCTAGATTTAATCTAAAACTTAAGTACACCTATTTACAATGTAATCACAACAGATACACTCACAACAGATTTCTCTGTCAAATCAGTGAATCAGGTCACCATATGATGACTATAACATCACCAATAACTGACCAACATCAGCTGATATTTTCTCCCGATTTCAATGCTATAACAAATGTATGTTGAAAACATAATTAAAGCAGCAAGAGTAAAACTAATAGCATATAATAAAGGTCAAGAGATCAACTAAAGCAAACACTGATCTCAATCATGGTGATGTCAAGTTTTTATTTAAATTAACATATTTTTACTGTAATTTTATGTTTTTTGTTTGGCACCCTGTGCTGCCAGTGAATTGACCCTTTTTTAACGATTTTTTTACAATGACGGTATTTGATCATAATAATGCAGGAAATACCTTTAAATAACAGTGTTTTTTTCAGTTTATTTAAATTTGAATATTTTACTTTAATTTTATGGTTTTTGTTTGGCAGCCTTTGTTGCCAGTCATTTGACCATTTGTTATGATTTTTTTTACATTGAAGGTATTTGATCATAATAATGCAGGAAATACCTGTAAATAACAGTGTTTTTCAGTTTATTTAATTTATGACGTTTTACTTTAATGTTACAGTTTTTTGAGCTACAGTCATGTAATCATTTAACTGTTTTGTTACCATTTAATTACAGATTCTATTTGTACTTTTACATAAATGTTAATGTAATTTAAGAAAACAGAAAAATACTGTATGAAAAATACAATCAATTACTGTAAAAAAAGTGAATGACTGGAATTTTTTTTCTTTAATGTAACAATACCTAAAATATCAGCTGCATTTTTATTTTCCAGTTATTAGTTGTAATTTTGCAGTGTTTTGAGTACAATTTAAAATGAAAGAAAATGGTCGTCAAAAATCACAGTTATTTTTTGTAAAATTAGGATTTTTTTTACAGTGTGGCTTTTCGTGCCATTAAAATTTTGTGCATACATTACATTTATTATAGTAATCTTCATACGATTCTTATGTTTTGGAAAAAATAAACAACATAGAAGATATTTTTTGTAGACTTATTTGTGTACAGGCATATCGGGATGTAGAGGTTAGGAGAACGTTCCGGGAACCTTTAGGGAACGTTCCCGAAATGTGAATAGATCACAATGTAGACTGAGGAATAAACCGAGTCCTCAGTCTTCACTCATGTCGGTTTCGCAAATGTAAACAGACACATAGGGATCACACTTGGATGTTGGATCGTCTGAATATTACCTTTCTGCTCGTCTCCTCAGATCTCTTAACTTTTGTGCCATGCAGACCTTGATCTCAGTGCCTCCGATGCCTGGGTGCCTCTTTTTGACATAGTCTGTAAGAAATGAGATTGATTACATTAAAATTTGAAAACAAGTTTGTCATGACGTGACATAACTGCCAGATTCAAACTGTGCTTTCCACGCTATGGCTGGTGCTGACAGATGCGCTCAGCGCTTGTCATATAATAACTATTGATAAAAGATATTCAGACATGCTTACCAATAATTAGCTGCACCTTTTGTAGGTCAAGGCTCTTTTTTCACCAACAACCCCTTTTTTTCCGTTCATGTTGCCATCTCTTTGAAAGACAAGATGGAGTTCATAAGAGTTCTGGTTAACTTTTTGTAACCCTTACATCTCTGAGCATGATCCAAACCAACTGGGTTCATTAAGTCAGTCACAAACTTGTTCTGCAAAGCAAAAAATAAGATAGAAAATTTTCGTCAGGACAGAAACTGTAATCTTTTCAACGTTATTGCATATTAGATGAGGTTTTCACGTTGGAGCTGTGAGTGTAAATTTTAGCATACAAGTATTTATTGTTCATGCTCGAGTCTTGTTACTCTTTTACCTTCATAGGTATTCCAGAGTTTATAATAATAATAATAATTAATAATTCGTTACATTTATATAGCGCTTTTCTGGACACTCAAAGCGCTTCACATAGAAGGGGGGGATCTCCTCAACCACCACCAATGTGCAGCATCCACCTGGATGATGCGACGGCAGCCATATTGCGCCAGAACGCTCACCACACACCAGCTTACTTAGTTTAGGGGTAAAATGCGAGAAATCTCCTTTAGTGGACTTTTATGCTGGGCACTACTCACTGATCTATATAAACGACTTGATTGCTTACGACGTCATGTAAATTGAAGTCACCATATTCAATTGAATTAATAGGAAATTATTATCAATGTTAAAAACAGTTGTGCTGATTAATGCGTTTGTGTAAATCATTGTAACAGTTTAAACCATTTTTTCCCCTCCAAGATTCATTGTTAAATAGACCACAAACATATGAAGGGTAGTTTACACTAATGTTCAAACATTTGGGGTCAATGATAGATTTAAAAATTAATAGAACAAAAAAAAGAAGAAATTTTTACTCAGCAAGGATGCATTACATTAACAAATATATTCAAATAAATGCTGTTATTTAAACCTTTCTATTCATCAAATAATCCTGAAAAACACAAAAATATGAAGCAGCACAACTGTTTTCAACACTGATAATAATCATAAATGTTTTTTTATTTATTGAGCTTCTTCGGCTCACCTGTGTCCTAACGTTACTTCTCCGGCAGCAGCTTTCTTCAGAAATGTTGAAGTAGTAGAGCTTTCTCTCTGATATGGGTTATTTCATTACTACTGAAATCACAGAACATTTAATCAAAATGTGTTTAACGTTACCATTGAGCTAACGTTAGTTTCGGCCAATTGCTCCTGAAAGTCCTGAAACATCACCGATACGTTACGTTTACGTTAAATAAATTAGCTCACTGTAAAACCCTTACAAAACCTCTCATTTACACATAATAGGTGATTAAAAGAAACTTTAATAAATAAAAGTGCAACCGAGTTAACGTGGATGTTAGTTAGCCTTGCTAACGTTAGCTGCTACCTCTTTAGCCTTGCTAAGTTACCTCTACGGACTTTTTCCGAAGACTACACCATGTCGATAAAGTACATTTTTAACAGAATCCTGTCAATTACTGAAAGTGCTTTGTAAATAGAATATGAAAGCAGTAGCCTATTGATTATATCAAATAACATTATTGTCGTTGAATATTCAACTGTAAACCTGGACTTTCACAGAGAGCTTTGGTTATTAAATTAAACCAATAAATAACCTGCAGGGAACGTTCTGGAAAGGTTCTCTTTAGGTTACAAAATTAAACCTAAAAATAACCAGCAGGGAACGTTCTGGGAAGGTTCTCTTCAGGTTACAAAATTAAACCTAAAAATAACCTGCAGGGAACATTCCCGGAACGTTCTCTTTAGGTTATAAAATTAAACTTAAAAATAACCTGCAGGGAACATTCCCGGAACGTTCTCTTTAGGTTATAAAATTAAATCTAAAAATAACCTGCAGGGAACGTTCCCGGAACGTTCTCTTTAGGTTATAAAAAAAAAACCTACAGAGAACGTTCTTAGAACGTTCTTATTTGGTTCCCAAAAAAATAACCAAATGGGAACCATATGGGAACGTTAGGGGAACGTTCTGTGTTTACTGGGAGGATTCTGACAACAGCCAATGCTCCACATGGAGGTCGGATCTCACCATCATTGAGTGCATCTGAAATTATATGAAGAAACAGAAAAAAACAGACTAAGACCAGAAGAACTCATCACTGCTGACCTTGTTGCGGCAGCGCGGATTAATAGAAATGGATAGAAAAAAGTGCCGCATTAAAACTGAGGTATGAATTTTGAGCGGCGTGTTTTTTGTGTGGTAAATTAATCAAGCTTTGAAACGCAAATCATTTTTTCACGTAAAAAACGCACAGTTTTGTGGCCCCGGAAAATAAATATATTTCATAAAATATTTTCACTTTCATAAAAATATTAAGATTGATATTATACATTATAAAAAGCAGTGTGAACTTTAAATTAAACAAATGCTTTCATCCTCAAAAAAGTAAATTGTAAAAAAATATATAAAGTGCCAGGAGACTTAAATCTTCCATGAACATCATGGAACATAACATAACATCACATCATAACATCAGTGGCCCAGTAGTAGTGTGCAGTATTGGAGCATGCCTACTTCCTTTTATAAGTGTACTTCTTGTCACTCCGTGCAGCACTGAGAAGCTGTTTGTCTTTCAAACAGATATTGTAAAACTCTGAACAGGACTGCTCAAAGTTGAGAGTGATCAAGAGCTCACTCCTTATGAGCTCCACAGAGCACCTGTTCCTGCTGTCACTTCATTTGTTGGACATTCAAACCAGTGGATGCTGGGATACTTAAGATGTGGCTGATGATGGACAGCATGTTAGGTAGGTTAGCTACTTGAAAGAGAGCTACCCACCTGGCAGCCACGTCTTTGGACTTCCATTCGTAATCTGCACCTTCTCTGAGCCCCTTCAGAATGCTATTTGCTGTGGTGCATTCATCATAAAGTTCATCCATACTGACTTTATGGACAAGGTTAAGCTTATTAGTGATCATCTCAGTGTCGCTGAAGGAAAGCATGCCATGGTGCAGAGAGAGAGGTTGCAGGGAGAACAGCCAGTTGTCCTCTGAAAAGTCAAACAATTTTTCAATGTATGAGATTGCTGTGTTGAGAAATTCTGTGAAATCTCTCCTTGCCCTGTCTGCATCATGTGGGAGAAGATGCTGCAGCTTCACTTTTGTTAAGTAGCCATAAAACTGGTCATCTCTTCTCTGTGTGAGTTTTTGCTTGAAGGTAGACATGATGGAATATAACTCAACACAGGTGGTTGAATCATTTTCCAGCTTCTTTACAACATCCTCAAAGAGGGAGAGGATGTTATTGCAGAACAGGAGGTAAACCTCCACATGATCAGCATCTTCTTCAGTTGAGGTTTCACTGAGCTTTAACAAAGCACTGATCTGTCTGGGACACTCTTCCCCCAGGCTGATGAAATAACTCCTGAGAGCAGTCCAAGATTGCATAAGCCGGGAAATGGCTGGATTGAGGGACAGCCACCTTGTTGTAACATGTCGCAGAATCTCACGGAACTCCACGTCACAGAACTCGCAAAACTCTTTCAGTGATTCCCTTCGTTTGGCAGATGTGGAGAAGTGGCCATACACCTTCAGCACAACATTTTCCACATCTACAGTGAGCTGATCGAGAGCATGCTTCACTGTGTTGTGCACAATATGGGCATGGCAGTTTCCTTGCCGCAGATCTTTTTGCTTTTTCTTTAAATTGGTGAAGACAGACTTGTGGATTCCATAATTGACATTAGTATTGTCAGCACTATATGCTGTAACTTGATCTAACGATAAGCCAAATTTATCAAGGGAATGTTCTATGTAATCCATAATACCAGCAGCTGACTCATCTGCATTCTCCCCAAAATCAAGCATTTTGTTGCAGATCCCAGTTTCTGGCCTGAAATACTGTACAGCAAGGGGAAACATCTTCCTGTTCCCTTTATTTGATGCATCCGTCTGTATGGAGAACGGGAGTGGTTGTTTACCTGATGTTAAGATGTCAACAACATCAGCCACTGCCTTTGGAGCAAGGACGTCTTTGGCCATTGCTTCTGCCTTAGTTCTCCCGATGGACATTTTCTTTATGATTTTGGAGTCATGCAGAATCTTTTGGCTAAGCTTGTGTCCACAGTCAGCACTGTTATAGCTGAGGTTGTGTTTAACAGTGTGGTACACCTGCGTTAACTCCGCTGCTGTAACCTAGAGAGGAGAAGGATGACAAATTGCTATTAAACTTTAGTAATTGTATAAGGTGTCGTGAACAGATTTTGAATAAAATATTTGTCATTGTTTGCAGACAGTAACACCGTCCAAACAGTGAAACCACATAATAAATTACTGATCTACAAACATTTCTAAATTCATGTAAAAAACATTTTTTTATTATTATTGGTAAGTTAATCTATTTTATATAGTCTATTGTTAATTCTACAGTAGCCTATTGAAGAATGCAATCATGCACCATATTTTTATTATTAAATATATCTCTCTTGTCTGTTATTAAAATAATGCTTATGTGTCTGACTGTACGCCTTAACCGTAATAAACAAATCGGTAACACTTTAAAATAAGGTTCATTAGTTAACTACATCAATTAACATTAACTAATAATGTACTGCACTTATACAGCATTTGTTCATCTTGGTTCATGTTAATTTCCACATTTAATAATACTTTATTAAAATCTTGTTAATATTAGTTAATGCACTGTGAGCTAACATGAACAAACAATGAACAGCTTTATTTCTATTAACTAACATTAACAAAGATTAATAAATACTGTAACAAATGTGTTACTCATTGTTAGTTAGTCATGTTTAATAAATGAACATTATTGTAAATTGTTACCAACAAATCATACTATTACGTGATTCATTATAACATTTTTAACACTATTTCTTAACAAATAGGCAGTCTATGAAATCTAATGTAATCAATCAGAAAATTATTGAGGTGATTAAAAACTGTCATTACACTATCTGCTTCAGGAGATGATTGAGGTATGAAGAACTGTGAGACGGTGCTTTGATTTCTGTGACCTCTAGCATTGCGGGAATGTTGTTCTCCCGAGGCATGCTGTCGCACATCTGACAAGCCACCGTGCGCAACAGAGAACACTCGCCGACAAATTTTGCAATTGGCTTGATACTCATTTCCGCTGACACTTTCCAGCCAGGTATTTGATTCCTCCCACTCTCGTCGGTACTTTTGCATCCGCTTTCGTTTCAGCGCTGGACGCGGGCGGGGAGTATCTGGAGCAGCCTCCGCCATTCTTTGAAATCGACTCTCTGTCAAGAGACCCGCCCGCCTCTGACTCTGATTGGCCATGAACCTGAAACAAACCAATCAATCCAACGATGGCAGCGAGTATTACCCAATCAGGGGCAGAATAAGACGAGTCTTCACAGAATGCCGAAAACTCCGAAAATACGGGACAAACCCCGCTCTATTTTATTCTCAAATACGGGACGATTCCGTATTTTAAGGGACGGGTGGCAACCCTAGTCACAACACAGTGTGTATGCACTATAGTGCTGGTAAGGTTTGCATACAACTTCATGTCTTAAATGGGCGAACTAACCCTTTAATGGCACAGGTGAGATTACACTATATTTAGCAGAAACAGCTGGCAACAATAACTTGTGAGCAACATGTTTGTACGTGTTTGTATTTTTGAGAGAATATTGTTTATGTGTGGTTATTGTAAAAACTAAAAATGAAAGTTTCTGAAATAAGGCCACAAAACACATACTAAATATGCGTACACAAGACTTTTGACTAATTGATGTTGTTGCCTAGGGTTTTTTCTTCACAATGATCTGAAAATCATCCTCCTAATCGTTCACATAAAACTGTGAACTGGGTTATATTGTGAAAAACATTTTTTTTTGTTTGCCAAGGCAATATGCGAACAGGCCAGCCCCATCATGAATAATTAGGTGATTCTCACCTGAGAGACAAAGACACGCATAATAATGAGCCTTTCATTCTGGTGAGTCAGACAAGAAAAAATTGAAAGGACAACATACATACATACATACATACACACACACACACACACACACACACACACACACACACATATATATATAAAAATGAGAAGTTCAGATTCTAAAGTTCAAAACCCTCTACGTGCCAAATAATCATTCTAGAAGAAAATTTCAAATGGCAGTCAGATGGATAGATAATTAGGGAGAGATAGACAGATAAATAGATAGATATATTATTTTTCCACTGGGGAAAGTTGTTTTCATAGTAAAAATATCTTCATCAACTACGGAATCATGGTATTCATGCATATGCCTTTAGTTTGTGTTTTATTTTTGATAAATATGATGTCTCAACCATTCAGAAAGCTGCAAGAAATTACATTTGCGCTGAACTATTTCCCATTTCCAAGTAGGCCTAGATTATAACCGACATCTGTCGTCTGCAACCTTTTTCCACTCAAGTGCCTTTTGGCATTAGTAATGCATTAGTTTGCCCTCCAAACAACATTTCTCTCCTCTTTTCCATCTCGTCAACAATAACTTTTACTTCACATTGAGTGAAGTTACTTTTTTTTTTATTTCCTCTCTGTGTTTGTCGTGATTTCGCAATCGATGAATATTAACTTGTGGGCGTTTCACAGACTATTTACGGGCAACTATGGGTGTGACATGAAGCCGCAAAAGCTGCGCAACATTTAGAATTGATTTATTAAGGGGAAAATGCGTAGGATGTGCGTGCGCACGGTTTTATAAATCCGAATATTTCTGTGCGTACGCACATCCTGTGTTTCATCCGTACGCCACTTCTGACGCAAATCCTACGCAAAGTTTTATAAATGAGGCCCCAGGTGTCATATTCGCTTTTTTGTACCCTTAGGCCATTTTGGGTTGTAACACCCACTGAAAGTGACAGGACAACCTGTCTATGTAAAACCCATAAAAATATGGGGTTCATGGCCAGCACCCTTTTCAAATGTGGGCTTTTATCCTCCAAAAACCTTGATGAGATGGCTGACACGACAGTGTGCAACCCTGACTCAAAAGCCTGTGCATACGGCGAATGTTTAAGTTGCAGCACTACTGCTGTGACCATGGTGAGACCTGCCTCCAACAATGCCATTTTAATCAATCTGTGGTCAACCGAGACAACCACATCTGATAAGGAGAAGAAGACGATAATAACTGTCAAAAAAGAACTGACCCAGACTAAGGATGATGTTGTTGTTCAATTCCAGAAAAAAATGATACAATTCAAGCAACATCTATTCAACATACGTTGGCAGTATAAGGCCTACAGACAACTTAGAGAAGATCTCAAGGACCATGAATGTTTAATTCATGTGGACTTCAGTGAAAACTATTTGTGCAAATATGCAAATGAAGTGCAGTCTGTCCATTTTGGGGGATCTCATCAGCAGGCAACCCTGCACACTGGCGTATTATATATAGCAGTACAGAATCCTATAGCATTCTGCTCCATTTCCCCTTCACGGAGACATGATCCACCGGCTATCTGGGCACACCTGGATCCAGTCTTGGATATGATTCAGTCAAGGTTTCCCCAGGTGACTCGGCTCCACTTCTTCAGTGATGGGCCGGCAACTCAGTACAGACAGAAGATAAACTTCCTTCTTCTTTCCACTGAGCCCTTCAAAAGAGGCTTTGATGTAAATAGGAATTTCTTTGAGGCCAATCATGGCAAAGGGGCGCCAGATGGTGTTGGGGGGACCCTGAAGCGGTCAGCTGACAGGCTAGTGCGCTTAGGAGAGGACATCCCTGATGCAGAGGTGCTCTATAACAAGCTTAAACTCCAGGAATCGGTTGTGGAGCTGTTCTTTGTCACTGAGCAGGAAATGCTGTTGGTAAGTATCATTTTTTTTCGTGGTATTTTTGTCTTTATTTTCAACTGAGAAGAACAGTATGAAAAGTATTCTACTCAGTTCAATGTAAAAAAAAATACCAAACTCAAAAAAACAGTAGGACAAAAACCAAAAACAATAGGAAATCTGAGGAAACAATGAAAATGTATTTAATACAAACTTACAAAAACAGAATACTCACCTCAGAAAACCAAATAAAAAAAGTTCCACATTTACCTGAGAGAAAAAAGTCACTTGAGAAAATAAATATACAACAAATGAAGCATTGTAATACTCACCTGAAAATATCTCCCAGGTTTTGTTATTTATATTTTATTATTGTGCAGATACTTTCCTTCATATTTAAGAGATTGTATTGGGATTTGCCCTGGACAGTGAACACAAATGGTAAAATGGTAACTCATGTCTTTGTCATTTGTCCATTTCATTTTTTAGGTGCCCCCCTTAACTGCCGTGAAGGGAACCATGAAGGTCCATCAGGTGATCAGTACCTTGCCAGGGAAAATCCAGTACAGAGACATAACCTGTCTCTGCCAAAGAGAGCAGGGAGTCATGGACTGTCCATGCTTCAGTCTCAAGGAGGCAACCCTTCATGCTGATGTGGGATTGAAATTAAAATCAAAGGTTCCAACAACTTCGTGGCGACCAGAAGTCATTACTATTGACCATGTTGGCAGTTGGTGTATGGTAAAATATGATGATGACCACTACCCTGGCATCATCATGAATGAAGAGGATCACAACATAGAGGTCAACTGCATGCATCACAATGGTATTAATAAATTCTTCTGGCCGGGTCCAAGAAAAGACATCAGTTGGTATGCTGACAATCAAATAGTGTGCCTGATGAAAGAACCGCAGGCCCTCAATAAAAGGTCTTTTCAGGTAGATAAAGTAACATGGAGGTACATTGAAGAACAAATGTGGCAAAGCCACAGCAAATGTAGCAAAAAATGGCATCTCTGTTCCTCATTGTAATTATTATTATTATTTTTTTTGTTTGTTAATCTAGTACTGTAAATTGATGTAGCCAAAACACCACAAAGGGCATAACTGTCCATTACTGTTCCTTATTGTGATTAATTTTGTATTTGTTTGTTAATCTAGTTAATTCAAATTACTTATATCATCTTTTATTTTTAATCAAATATAAATAAATAAAAATGTAATTTATTATGTCTGTCTTCTCTAATTTGTAAATATTTCTCTAGTCATCTGAAGAGAGAATTGTTTTGTTTTGCCCCCATGATGAACCACATAGATATTTTTTGTGTCCCTCCCCCAAAGGAAATTTGGATTTTTTATTTTATTGTTTTGAAACAATATGTTATAGGTGCAGTTCCACACATTACCAATGGCAAACCATGCAGGACAATGACAAAAGGCTCATCCACTGAACCTGTTAACACTGGTGTTCCACCCTGTTATAGTCCGTTCCACCCTGTTATGCTCCTTTCCACCCTGTTAGACAAGTCATTTTAAATAATAATTTGACAGCAACATTAAATGTTTGGCATACTTTTGTCTCATTTTGTGAGGTGAGAAGGATTAACAGCATATATATGTTTTTGAGCCAATTTTTATTGTTATTTACCATCCTATTTGCAAAGATGGGCACAAAAAGTACCCGTTTTTAATAATCAAGACATATTCTCTTCATCAAAAATTGTTTTGCTTGTTTCAAGAAGAAAAAAAAATCTAAGATGGCATAAGTGACATATACTAGCCAAGAAAAGCTCATTATTGTTTAACATTTACATTGTAAACATGTTGTGATAACTATGTATGTCCCTAACAGGGTGGAATATTTTCATGGACGTGTCTAAACAATCTACCCATAATTATTATTTTCAGAGTTCCTGAGCTTGACCAATATGTATTCCTTATAGTTAAACGTGTAAATATTTTGGTAGAATGCTAAAAACATGAAAATCATGTCCTTTTTTCCCCAACATTTATGAAGCCAAAATGTCACCGCATACCAGGAATGACCCGAAACAAATCCTGGTCAAATAGGTTATGGGCCGTTTTGTAGAATTTTTTGGTTCAATGTTAGAGTTTAAAACATCTTGAAAAGAAAATATTAGGCCTATGAGCAGAAACTGTCTAACTAAATGAACATTCGTTCATACGTTCGTTCACACATCCAAATCATATTTAAACACTCGTTTTGGTTTTACAGAACTAATGTTATCTTATGTAGGAACTAATGTAGGAGCGAAAGTGAATTAACGCACGGCTTGAATGTCTGTAAACTGCACAAAGACTGTTTAAATCTTAAGATTTAAACAGTCTTTGTGCAGTTTACAGACATTCAATGCGATTAGAACAAAGCACTTAAGAATAATGACTTACTGCATCAGCTGAATCCGTGCTCCTCAAAATGAAATTGTAACTAAGGTAACCTTTTTTCCAGGATCTCCTCACTGCGCAGCAAGACGAAAGGTTAGGACGAGGTTAGATCCATAATAAACTGTATGTTTTTATCGATGTGGGCGTTTTCATGGCTTGCCTCAACATTAGTGTTTGAATAGCATGGGCTCTCAGTAGGCGGGGTCACATTAGCACGTCATTCGCTGTAATAAGGTGAAAGGAAAAAGACTGGCATGTCTCTCTTTTCGTACAGATTACATCAACTGAGAATACTTGTTTTTTTATATAAATGACTTCATTTAAAAGAAGAGAATTTCAGCTGCATACCCAGACAGCAAACAGTCATTGAAACGAGAGTTACTACAGTAACTACGGTTCTATGAGTTCTGGATGACCGCCAGAGGCAGTGCTTCCCACTGAATATTATCTCTCTTGCTCATGCTCAGGTCGAGTCTAATAACAACAAAGTCATCACATGACCAGGTACGTCATGGGGATCCCCTCTACTTAACCCCGTGACATACTGCAACCTGTCTCTACAGAATGTTCTCGCGAGACTCCGAGTGACAGGGTGCTCTGGCGGTCATCCAGAACTCATAGAACCGTAGTTACAGTCGTAACTCTCGTTCTATTTCGTTCTTACTGACCGCCAGAGGCAGTGCTTCCCACTGGATGACTCATAACAACAAGGTCACGAGGAGGCTACTCCTAACCTTAAGCTGAAGTTGAAGGTCCCAAGAGGTCTGCCGCTTCCAGAGCACCAGGGGCTGGAACATTAACCCTGTAGTATCTGGAAAAGGTATCAGTGGATGACCAATTAGCCGCTGCACAAATGTCCATTAGAGGAACACCTTTTAATGCTGCCCAAGATGTTGAGATACTTCTTGTCGAATGGCATTTTATGCCGGCTGGCTCTGTCAGGTCGTTTTCCTTATATGCCTGTTCAATGACCTCCACCACCCAGTGTGACAACCTCTGCTTTGACAGAGGCTGCCCTTTTCTTAGCCTGTCGTAGCAGAGAAAGAGTTGGTCCGACCGCCGCAGTTTCTCTGTGGCACTCAGATAGCCCCGAAGGGCTCGCACTGGACATACTTGTTCCACTGGATTGCCCTCTTGTGTGTCAGACACTGATCGATTAAGTGCTACCAACTCAATTGGTTGATTCCTAAATGATGTTAAGAGCCTCTTGGGTAGGAATGAGGGGTTAGGCCACAATGTCACCATTGTCCCATCCGCATTCCAACGCATACAGGACGTATTAGTTGACAATGCGTGGAGCTCACCCACACGTTTGGCTGACGCTATTGCCAAAAGGAATACAGTCTTTATTGAAAGCCACTTCAGGTCACAATGCTCCATTGGCTCAAATGGGTGTTGTGTAAGTGATCTTAAAACCAGACTGAGGTCTAGGGATGCACCGAAATGAAAATTCTTGGCCGAAACCGAAAACCGAAAAAGAGGAAACTAAGGCCGAAAACCGATAACCGAAACACCGAAAGAATTATTAGTATCATTCCATTTATGGCTATGACTGTGTACAAAGTTTACTAAAATCAAGGCATTGCAATAATGCAATTGCATATTAATTTCATATTTTCAAAGAATAAATCAATTACAAATTATGCAAATATTTATTTAGCACAATGCACAGTATAAAATAAAATTCTAACTAAAATGTTTAACTTGACCCCACTCATGTGTACACTAAATCAGTCCCTCCAGAAAAACGCGATTATGCGATCGCTGAATTCAATGCAAAATCAGCCAAAGTCCGCATATTTATGCGGGGGCCGCATTTTTTCCGAATAAGCCGCACTTTCGCCGCATAAAATGCCGATTTCCACGCAAAATATGCGGGGCTTGCATGATTTCATAATCCTCGTATTTTCGTTGCAAAAAAAGTCACATATATCTTCGCAGAAAGTTGAAAAATGTTGCGTTTGCTTCATACAAGAGCAGCCATTTCCTCCGGTTTCCATGGGAACGTTATGAAGTGACGCAATTACGCGACGGGATAGCTCACAGCTGAAGTTATTGCAGAGGCCAGAAAGACTCACGGAGGCGATTGACATCTCACAAATCGAACTCGTATAACTGTCTGTCACACGTTCTACCATCACATCGTTACTTAATAAACAAAATAAGATAAAAGAATAAGCATCAAACAGAAATTACCCGCACACGACATGGGGTGTTTGAGGCGCACACACTGCAGACAGTTCAGCGCGCAGCTCTTAAAGGGGCCACACCTTATTTACACTCGTTACAGTCTGAAATAAAACATTGCTGATTTTGTAATTGTGAAAGAGAGTCTATTGTGCACTTATTGTTTGAATGTCCCTATTTTTCAATCTTTTGGAATGAGATGTCTCAATTTCTAGGTTTTAAAATGAATTGCAACCTTGTCTTAAATTTGTCGTCTTCATACAAATGATTTTGACTTTCCTATAAGAAAAATGTATGTTATCGATTTTTTCTATTATTAGGAAAATTTCATATTCATCAAACTAAGTGGAGTAGCCTAACTCAAAACCCAACTTTGCTCATTTCAAAACAGCCTTTAAAATGTATTTTGAGTCTTTAAAATTTAAAAAAAAAAATCGAAAAGCCCAAAAGATCTGTATCTCTGCTAAAGGAATTTAATATGTTTGTGATGCCCTCTATCTTTTTTTTTCTTTTTTTCTTTTTTTCTTTTTTTTTTTCCAAATTATTGTTTCATGTTTTAGGCTACTTCTCAGATGTTATACTTATCAGAAAATGTGTAAAAGAAATGTCAAGAACTTGATATCAAACTCTGTGATTTTGAAAATTTAATAAAAATAAAACAAGATGAGAAATTAAATATTCCCAGCACTTTCTATGATGTAGTATGCTTGCTACATCAAAGAAAGTAATAAGAAATGACTCTTTACATTAAGGTAGTAGCCTAGTGAGAACAGGATGTTGGGGGAATCACTTTTTTTCTCTTTTTCATCAAACCGCAGTTTTTGCAAGTTCCCGCAATTTTTGCAAGTTCCCGCAATTTTTGCAAGTTCCCGCAATTTCTTCGCATAAAATTGCATAAATATCCCGCATATTCCATCGCATTTTTAAAGAAAACGGGCCGCGTAATCAAGGATTTTTGCCCGCAACAATCACAAAAAAACTCCGCGTTTTTCTGGAAGGACTGACTAAATAATAATCTACTGGCCTGCAGAAAGGTTTTAAAATGAAACGTTCTCTCAAAAACAAAGCCGAGCGAGCGCAAACTTCTCATCAAACCAGGACCCAGTTTGCATGTCTAAATTAGTTACATTTTAAAAATTTGGCATACAATAGCATAAAAAGCATTTTTAAATGAACAATAGTCCGTGTTAAATACAAATGTACATGAAACTTAATAAAAACATGTTTAGTGAATGTATTTAAATATTTAAGAGAGCATTAATTTTGTTCTATACATACATATACATAGTTCCCAATCCCATATACATATTTTTTGTAATGTCACAAGTAATAATCTCAGGCTTTACTGGATTTTACATGATTATTTTTGTATTGGTGGTGGAATAGCCTACTAAAAAATGTGTTTATCTTTCTTCTTCTCACGGATTCCTGATGGTTAGAGGACAGTTACTTGAGTCGTCCCCTGTAGTTTCAAGGAATAGTAAAACGGAGAGCGCTCCAAGTATAAACGCCTCGACCGTTTGGAGCGGTGCGCGCGCTGTCTGTGGAGACTCACGCTGCCTTGTTTACTTTCGCCTGCCTCCGCAGCGCAAGTCTCCACAGACAGCGCGTGCACCGCCCTTGACCCGCTCGCAACCGGAATCGTCGTCATGGCAGCGCGCGTTGTTTAGAGCAGATATAGGTGGATAAACAAGGCTTCCGTCTCCTCGCGGGTTCAGATACACTGAAATGCGTCCGCACCGCAGACATGTTGCTTCAGACAAGCACGTGCAGGTCGCGGTTTCTGTTTGCGTCATCACAACATTTCGGCCGTATTGTTTCGGTGATAAAAGTCTTTCGGCCGAAAACCGAAAATGCACTTTTGGGCCATTTTCGGCCGAAAATTTTCGGCGACCGAATATTCGGTGCATCCCTACTGAGGTCCCATGCGGGTACTCTCACCGATGGAGCAGGGTGCAATTGCTGAGCACCTTTCAGAAAGCGGGTGATTACAATATGTGACTCTATTGACCATCTACTTTTACATGCTGGGCAGAAATTGCAGCCACATATACCTTTAGAGTAGAGGGAGCCCTGTTATTGTCTAGCAGGGACTGCATAAAAAATAATACCAATGTCTCCAATGTCTCCCTGGCCAGTTCGGTGCCACCAGGAGCATCCTGTGGTTCCCTTGAAGAATGGTGGAGTTGACAGAATTAAGGGGTTTGGGGGAAAGGCATAAAGTAGAAGATTTGGCCAGGCATGTGCTAACGCATCCTGACCCAGCGGGCTGGACTTTTCTCTCCAGGAGAACCACAGGGGGCAGTGGGTTGAGGTTTCTGAGGCAAACAGATCCACCTGTGCTTTGCCAAATCATCTGAACAACTTCTGGATTGAGTCTCCATTCTCATGGCAAAGGTCTGTGGCGAGACAAGAAGTCTGCCATCACATTCAACACTCCTGGTATATGCATCGCTCTGACGCTTGCGAATCGAGGGAAGGCCCATGTCAGGAGGTCTTGTGCCACTCTCAAAGACTGACTGGACCTCGTGCCGCCTTGATGGTTGATATGATATACCACTGATGTATTGTCTGTTCTGATGAGAATATGGCGATTCTTTAGGGCCGGCGCAAAATGTTTCAGAGCTAATTGCACTGCTTGGAGCTCCAGGGTATTTATGTCTCTTGTGGCTTGCTCAGGCTTCCATAACCCCTTGATCATCCTGTGCTGCCACACTGCCCCCCAGCCACTCAGTGAAGCACCTGTCTGTATTATCTCCCGGCGAGAGGGAATCACACCCAGAGCTACCCCTTTCGTCAGGAATGACCTCTTTTTCCATTGTATCAAGGTAAGGAGGCATCGTTCTGTAACTTTGACCAGTCTGCCCCTGTGCCATGTGGGGTTCAGGTGAAGACTGTTTACCCATCTCTGATATGGGCGCAAGGAAAGTAGGCCCAGTGGTATCAAAGCAGCTGCTGCTGCTAGCATGCCCATCAATCTGAGGACCGTTCTGAATGGCAGCTTGATCTGTTTCCGAAAACACCGGAGTAAGAGCAATATGCTGTCCACCCTCTGAGGTGATGGGAATGCCTTCATTAATTCGAGTCTAGAGTGATGCCTATGAATTTCACCAACTGACATGGTATCAACTTACTCTTGCTGAAATTCACCCTGAGACCCAACTGAGTAACATGGGCAATTAGCAGATTGGAGTGTTCTGTTGCCTGCCCTCGAGATGGAGCACAGATGAGCCAGTCGTCCAGATAAGGAAGCACCTGTACCCCCCTGGCTTGTATTGGGGACAACGCTGCCGCTACGCAACTGGTGAACACCCGAGGGGACAGGGACAGTCCAAATGGTAGGACTCGGAACTGATAGACCTGGCCTTGAAATGCAAAGCGGAGAAAGGGTCTGTGTTGCGGTGCAATTGGAATATGAAAATAAGCATCCTTCAGATCTATTGTGGTGAACCACTGTAGTGGTCTTACCGCCTGAAGGACTTCCGTTGTGCGTATTTGCAGCCTGTACCCTTGAGATAGCGTTGCTATTAACCAAGGGTCTGAGGTGTTTTCTTTCCAGAAATTGAGCTGCTGGTGTGAAAAACGTCCGACGGTTGGCCCCAGGACTTCATGCCCTCCGAGCCTGGGCTTTATTGTCTCTGGGGGGGCGCTGACCCGGCGTCCTGCCCCTTGGAGCCTGAAATAATTGTTGTCCTCGTGCTCTGGGGTACTGCACATGCTGATCTAGTTGCCTTGGCTGGCTCCTCTGAACAGCACCAGAACGAACTATAGGTTGAGAGCGAGTAGGATACCGTCCCCCATACCCTTGTCTAACTTGCGATGGTGGAGTTCCTCTTAGGTCTGCCAGCTGCTGTCTAGTCTTATTCGTCTGAATGCTCTGTTCCAGAGTTTGCTGTGCCGCTGGTCCAAACAGTTGGCCCGGGACTACAGGGAGGTCACGAAGTGTTCTCCTACAGGCCTCTGACAATGGAGACTGTGCCAGCCATACTTGCCATGAGTCTACCCAACTCTCTTCACATGAATGCGAATGCTTGCAATGATGCATCGCTTAGTATTTGGACTGATGGATCACCCCCAATAGATTGGAGAGACTGGGATAACGCCAGCATAAGATGAGAGAGTGAATTCCCTATGCGACCCATGCATGCTGCAGTATTGTACGCTTGACTAAGAAGATCGTCCGTGATTCTGCACTGAGGTCGTGGGCAGCGAGCATTCGGTCTCCAAGCCTCCTCCGGTGATATGATAAAAGAGGAACTTTTTTATTCTGGAGGAACTAGGAAGTAGGTCATATATTTATATATACAGTAATGTAACGTTTTTTTTTTAACATTATATTTATTGAATTTTAACAAAACAAACAACTGATACATTGACATATTTCACAATATTTCACAACTTAATCCCAAAAGCAAAAAAGCAACAAAAAACAAAAACAAAAAACAAACAAACAAAAAAAAAACAACAACTCGACAGTCAGCTTTACTTTCTTAATTTCCTTCATGATGTCTTAGAAACTCAGTTAATGGTGACCATATTTCTTCAAAGTTTCTTCCCTTTCCTCTAAAAATATAAGTGAGTCGTTCCAATACAATACATGATGCCATCTCCTTCACCCACATAAGGTTTGAGGGTACCTCTATTTTCTTCCAGTACAAAGATATTAACCGCCTGGCTTGCAGGAGTCCAAAGTCAATCAGTTTTATTTGTCTGGAGCTAAAAACACAGTTCTCTGGGTATATACCCAACACACATATTTTTGCCTCAACAGGTATATTTACTCCAACAATTTTTGACAAAGTCTGCATGACTGACTTCCAATATTGATGTAATTTTGGACAGTCCCATACACAGTGAAAAAGAGTACCCTTTCCATCAAAACATTTAGTATAGCTATCTGGGATATTAGGTGACCAACGGTTCAGCTTGACCGGAGTTATATAGGTCCTCATTAACCATTTATATTGAAGGAGTTTCATCCTGGTACTAATTGACTGTTCCCTATCGAGGGAACTCAACACTGCGTCGATAAAATCGACTCTTTGGGGACGCTCCCTAAGCGTGCGCCTCTGAAGTATGAATGAAACTAATCCAATCCTGATTGGTGTTGCGTCGTGACGTAACATGTGACGGCATACCCGGAAGTATAAAAGTGACGCTGTCACAACACACACTAGCTTTCGCTCTTCAGCAAGCGCTTTATGTTGAAGCTGTCTGTCTTATTTGGTGTTGTTTGTCTTATTATTGAAAGAAAGTATGGCCAGTGAACAATTCAAGAGGTGTGTGCATCCCTGCCCTCGTTTCATCACGGGTGGGGACGCACACTCTCTCTGTGTGTATTGTTTGGGAGTGCAGCACGCACGGGCAGCTCTCGAGGGGGCTGCTTGTGAAATGTGTGAGGCTTTGCCTATTAGAGTGCTGCGCTCCCGGCTGGCGTGCTTTGACGAGCACGGTCAGGCTCGCGTTCCCCAGGGTTCCGGTCCCGCATATGTCGAGGCGATGCGGCGACTGAGATCCTGGGGTTCGCAGCGGGATCTGGCGGAGGAGAGTGAGAATGCTGAGGCATTTTCTCGCTCGCCATCGGCTGGTCCCGCAGCCTCTGAGAGTGGTGTGGGAGCCCGCGCTGCGGTTTCTCCTACCCGCGATCAGGTCCCGGTGCTTGAGCTGTCTACTTCTGAGGAAGGGGACGTGCTCAGCATCGATGCGGACGACCGTGATCTCAGCACGCCATCACGCGGCCTGGGTTATGAGGAGCTGGTGGAGGTTGTGACACGCGCTGTGGCCAGACTAAACATCAGCTGGCCACAACATGAGCAGGAAACGCAAGTCACCAGTAAAATGGACGAGCGTTACCTGCAGCGCAGGTCACAGCCTCACCGCCGGGGTCTGCCGTTTTTCCCTGATCTCCATAAAGAGATCTCGAGAACGTGGGAAAGACCGCATTCGTCCCGTATTTCGAGTCCCAATGTAATAGATTACAGCAATGTTATGGGGGCTCGAGATATGGGATATGGGAGGATGCCGAAGGTGGAGGAGGCTTTAGCGAGCTATCTCTCTCCCGAATCGGCGTCTTCCCTAAAGACCCCGGTGTTGCCTAGTAAGCCCTGCAGAGAGACATCTGCATTGGTGGGCAGGGCTTACATGGCGGCGGGTCGGGTTGGTTCGTGTCTGCACTCAATGGCGATTTTGCAGGCATACCAGGCCGACCTCCTGAAAGATTTGGATGAGGGGGAGGGGCCTACTCCTGAAGATGTCGCGGAGTTGAGGAAGGCCGCAGATTTGTCTCTCCGGGCCACTAGGGAAGCGGCCAGCGCTATTGGCCGCTCTATGGCGGCCATGGTGGCCACGGAGAGGCATCTGTGGCTGAACTTATCCGGTATTAAAGAAAAGGATAGGTCCTTCCTGCTGGATGCGCCGCTTTCGGCTTCTGGCCTGTTCGGCGACGCCGTTAATTCGGTTGTCGACAGGTTTCAGGAGTCGAGAAAACAATCTGCGGCGTTCCAGCAGTACCTCCCCCGGAAAGCGAAGGCCAAATCTAGTAGGGGGGGCAAAGCAATCAGCCCCAGCCATCAGCCAGCTCCTCCCACAGGGCAGAGCAGAAGGAGAGCGTTTCCTCTAGAGCCCCCCCTCCGGGGTCTTGGCAACAGAGGAAACGCTCCCAAAAACCGAAGTCCTCCAGCCAGAGGGGCGACCTGAGGGACGTCATTCAGGCTAAGAGGACTTCGGAAAAGAGGTCCTAGCCAAGGCAGGACTTCAGAGGGCTGCCCCCTCCGCAGTGAGACAACCGAGGTTGTTCTCACAACGGGGCCCTCTAGGAAAAGATGCAGGTCCGCCGTTAACAGCGCTTCGGGCCGCATCAATTTCCAGCGAAAAGACACCAGAGGCCAGCCTCGAGAGGCTGGTACCCTTAGCAGATTTTGTAGAGGGATGGTATCATCTTCCCAACATATCTCCATGGGTCCTGCAGATAATACGAGTTGGGTACAGACTGCAGTTCGCGCACCGCCCCCCAAGTTCTCTGGGGTGGTGCTCACTGCGGTGGTCCCAGAGCAGGCTCAGGTGTTGGAACAAGAAGTACAGACTCTGCTGTCGAAAGGAGCCATAGAACGTGTTCTTCCGGTAGACAGGGAGTCCGGGTTTTACAGCCGGTACTTTATAGTTCCAAAGAAGGATGGGGGGTTAAGGCCAATTTTGGATCTCAGGGTGTTGAACCGGTCTCTGAGAAGGTTCAAATTCAGAATGTTGACCATTCCAACAATCGTGAGTCAAATCAGATCCGAGGACTGGTTTGTCACGATAGATCTGAAAGACGCCTATTTTCACATCTCCATCCTTCCTTGTCACAGGAGGTACCTGAGGTTCGCTTTCGGGGGCGAAGCATACCAATATCGGGTTCTTCCGTTCGGCCTAGCACTCTCTCCCCGCACATTTACCAAGTGTATGGACGTGGCCCTTGCTCCACTGAGACTTCAGGGGATTCGCGTATTGAATTATCTCGACGACTGGCTTATTTTGGCCCAGTCTCGGGAGATGGCAGTTCGGCATCGAGATGTCGTTCTTGGCCATATTCAAAAATTGGGGTTAAGACTCAATTTGAAGAAGAGTGTGCTAGAACCGTCCCAGGGCACGACCTTTTTGGGAGTCGTGTGGAACTCGATTACAATGCAGGCACGTATGTCTCCCGCACGTATCGAGTCAATTCTGGCGATGGTGTCCAGGGTGAGGCTAGGTCAGGCCGTCACTGTGAAACACTTTCAAAGGATGCTGGGCCTCATGGCAGCGGCATCCAACATTATTCCTCTGGGCCTCCTTCACATGAGGCCCCTCCAGTGGTGGTTGAAGACCAAGGGGTTCTCACCCAAAGGAAATCCGTTCCGTATGATCAGAGTAACGCGCAAGTGCCTTCAGTCTCTGCAAATATGGAAGAAGCCTTGGTTCCTATCCCAAGGGCCAGTGTTGGGGGTGTCATGTCGCCGGGAAACCGTTTCGACAGACGCCTCCCTTACGGGCTGGGGCGCGGTCATGGACGGCCGCTTTACCAGGGGTCTGTGGCAGGACCATCATCGCACTTGGCATATAAATTGCCTGGAGATGATGGCGGTATTCAAGGCTTTGAGGAGCTTCCTCCCAGACATCGAGGGTCGCCACGTCCTTATACGGACAGACAATACGTCAGTGGTGGCCTATCTGAACCGACAGGGGGGACTCAGATCGCGCCCTCTGTGCAAACTGGCGCATCAGATTATCCTTTGGTCCCAGGGAAAGATATTGTCAATAAGGGCAATGTATATCCCAGGGGTTCAGAATCGGGGAGCAGACATCCTGTCGAGGCAGGGGCTGAGGCCCGGGGAATGGAGACTTCATCCGGATGTGGTGAAGTCGATATGGGAGAGGTTCGGACCGATGGAAGTGGATCTGTTTGCGTCTCGAGAGACGTCCCACTGTCCACTTTGGTTCTCCCTCTCACATCCAGCCCCACTGGGGTTGGATGCCATGGTACAGGCTTGGCCGAGGCTTCGCCTGTATGCTTTCCCCCGATCGCTCTGCTCCCAGGGGTCCTGGAGAGGGTCCGTCAAGAGGGCATCAGTCTACTTCTGGTTGCCCCGAGATGGCCGACACGAGTATGGTTCTCGGATATAATATCACTCCTCATAGCTCCGCCATGGCCGATTCCTCTGAGGAGGGATCTATTGTCTCAGGCGGAGGGCACAATCTTCCACCCTCGCCCAGAGTTGTGGAAGCTGTGGGTCTGGCCTCTGAGGGGGTTCAGTACCTAAATGCTGGCTTATCAGCTGAGGTGGTTGAAACCATACTTAGCTCTAGGGCCCCATCTACCAGGAGATTATATGGCCTCAAGTGGAAGGTGTTTCACACTTGGTGTGGAGAACGAAGGTTGGATCCAGTAAACTGCCCAGTGGCTTCAGTTCTGGAATTCCTTCAGGATCGTTTCTCTGCGGGTCTCTCCCCGTCCACTCTTAAGGTGTACGTGGCTGCCGTTTCGGCTTTCCACGCGCCAGTAGATGGTGGACCTCTGGGGAGGCACCAGTTGGTCATTAGGTTTCTCCGTGGTGCTTGGAGGATGAGGCCGGCGATCAGGTCCAGGGTGCCTGCCTGGGATCTGGCAATAGTTCTGGAAGGGTTGTCCCTCGCTCCCTTCGAACCTTTAGAGTCGGCTTCGCCTAAGGACTTAACGTTGAAAATGGTCTTTCTCTTAGCGATTACCTCTCTTAAGAGGGTGGGAGATCTCCAGGCCCTGGCGGTAACGCCAGCTTGCTTGGAGTTTGCCCCTGGCAAAGTAAAGGCCTTTTTGCACCCGAGTCCGGGCTACGTGCCTAAAGTTCCTTCGAGTACGGCTCGCTCTGTAGTCCTTCAGGCATTCCATCCTCCACCTCATGTGTCGGCGGGAGAAGAGAGGCTTCACTTGCTCTGCCCCGTCAGAGCTTTGAGTGTATACTTGGAAAAGTCTGCTTCTTGGAGAAGATCTGACCAGTTGTTAGTATGCTTTGGGTCACCTAAGAGGGGGCTCCCGGCGACCAAACAAACTATAAGTAACTGGATTGTCCAGGCTATTACTGAGGCTTACAAGGTGCGTGGGGTTCCTTCACCTTTGGCCTTAAGGGCTCACTCGACTAGAGGCATGGCTTCCTCTAGGGCCCTTCTGTCGGGAGTACCTCTGCAGGAGATTTGTGAGGCAGCCGGCTGGGCTACCCCGCATACTTTCATCAGGTTTTACAGTCTCAGCCTTCCCAGTACGCCCGGTGCACACGTACTCGGCCCTTGCTGAGTGCCTAATCAGTTTCACTCTGGGGCGGGTCTGTTCGGTGCGTGGCCTAGTGGGTACTCGTTCCCCAAAGAGTCGATTTTATCGACGCAGTGTTGAGTTCCCTCGATAGGGAACAGTCAATTAGTACCAGGATGAAACTCCTTCAATATAAATGGTTAATGAGGACCTATATAACTCCGGTCAAGCTGAACCGTTGGTCACCTAATATCCCAGATAGCTATACTAAATGTTTTGATGGAAAGGGTACTCTTTTTCACTGTGTATGGGACTGTCCAAAATTACATCAATATTGGAAGTCAGTCATGCAGACTTTGTCAAAAATTGTTGGAGTAAATATACCTGTTGAGGCAAAAATATGTGTGTTGGGTATATACCCAGAGAACTGTGTTTTTAGCTCCAGACAAATAAAACTGATTGACTTTGGACTCCTGCAAGCCAGGCGGTTAATATCTTTGTACTGGAAGAAAATAGAGGTACCCTCAAACCTTATGTGGGTGAAGGAGATGGCATCATGTATTGTATTGGAACGACTCACTTATATTTTTAGAGGAAAGGGAAGAAACTTTGAAGAAATATGGTCACCATTAACTGAGTTTCTAAGACATCATGAAGGAAATTAAGAAAGTAAAGCTGACTGTCGAGTTGTTGTTTTTTTTTTGTTTGTTTGTTTTTTGTTTTTGTTTTTTGTTGCTTTTTTGCTTTTGGGATTAAGTTGTGAAATATTGTGAAATATGTCAATGTATCAGTTGTTTGTTTTGTTAAAATTCAATAAATATAATGTTAAAAAAAAAACGTTACATTACTGTATATATAAATATATGACCTACTTCCTAGTTCCTCCAGAATAAAAAAGTTCCTCTTTTATCATATCACCGGAGGAGGCTTGGAGACCGAATGCTCGCTGCCCACGACCTCAGTGCAGAATCACGGACGATCTTCTTAGTCAAGCGTACAATACTGCAGCATGCATGGGTCGCATAGGGAATTCACTCTCTCATCTTATGCTGGCGTTATCCCAGTCTCTCCAATCTATTGGGGGTGATCCATCAGTCCAAATACTAAGCGATGCATCATTGCAAGCATTCGCATTCATGTGAAGAGAGTTGGGTAGACTCATGGCAAGTATGGCTGGCACAGTCTCCATTGTCAGAGGCCTGTAGGAGAACACTTCGTGACCTCCCTGTAGTCCCGGGCCAACTGTTTGGACCAGCGGCACAGCAAACTCTGGAACAGAGCATTCAGACGAATAAGACTAGACAGCAGCTGGCAGACCTAAGAGGAACTCCACCATCGCAAGTTAGACAAGGGTATGGGGGACGGTATCCTACTCGCTCTCAACCTATAGTTCGTTCTGGTGCTGTTCAGAGGAGCCAGCCAAGGCAACTAGATCAGCATGTGCAGTACCCCAGAGCACGAGGACAACAATTATTTCAGGCTCCAAGGGGCAGGACGCCGGGTCAGCGCCCCCCCAGAGACAATAAAGCCCAGGCTCGGAGGGCATGAAGTCCTGGGGCCAACCGTCGGACGTTTTTCACACCAGCAGCTCAATTTCTGGAAAGAAAACACCTCAGACCCTTGGTTAATAGCAACGCTATCTCAAGGGTACAGGCTGCAAATACGCACAACGGAAGTCCTTCAGGCGGTAAGACCACTACAGTGGTTCACCACAATAGATCTGAAGGATGCTTATTTTCATATTCCAATTGCACCGCAACACAGACCCTTTCTCCGCTTTGCATTTCAAGGCCAGGTCTATCAGTTCCGAGTCCTACCATTTGGACTGTCCCTGTCCCCTCGGGTGTTCACCAGTTGCGTAGCGGCAGCGTTGTCCCCAATACAAGCCAGGGGGGTACAGGTGCTTCCTTATCTGGACGACTGGCTCATCTGTGCTCCATCTCGAGGGCAGGCAACAGAACACTCCAATCTGCTAATTGCCCATGTTACTCAGTTGGGTCTCAGGGTGAATTTCAGCAAGAGTAAGTTGATACCATGTCAGTTGGTGAAATTCATAGGCATCACTCTAGACTCGAATTAATGAAGGCATTCCCATCACCTCAGAGGGTGGACAGCATATTGCTCTTACTCCGGTGTTTTCGGAAACAGATCAAGCTGCCATTCAGAACGGTCCTCAGATTGATGGGCATGCTAGCAGCAGCAGCTGCTTTGATACCACTGGGCCTACTTTCCTTGCGCCCATATCAGAGATGGGTAAACAGTCTTCACCTGAACCCCACATGGCACAGGGGCAGACTGGTCAAAGTTACAGAACGATGCCTCCTTACCTTGATACAATGGAAAAAGAGGTCATTCCTGACGAAAGGGGTAGCTCTGGGTGTGATTCCCTCTCGCCGGGAGATAATACAGACAGGTGCTTCACTGAGTGGCTGGGGGGCAGTGTGGCAGCACAGGATGATCAAGGGGTTATGGAAGCCTGAGCAAGCCACAAGAGACATAAATACCCTGGAGCTCCAAGCAGTGCAATTAGCTCTGAAACATTTTGCGCCGGCCCTAAAGAATCGCCATATTCTCATCAGAACAGACAATACATCAGTGGTATATCATATCAACCATCAAGGCGGCACGAGGTCCAGTCAGTCTTTGAGAGTGGCACAAGACCTCCTGACATGGGCCTTCCCTCGATTCGCAAGCGTCAGAGCGATGCATATACCAGGAGTGTTGAATGTGATGGCAGACTTCTTGTCTCGCCACAGACCTTTGCCATGAGAATGGAGACTCAATCCAGAAGTTGTTCAGATGATTTGGCAAAGCACAGGTGGATCTGTTTGCCTCAGAAACCTCAACCCACTGCCCCCTGTGGTTCTCCTGGAGAGAAAAGTCCAGCCCGCTGGGTCAGGATGCGTTAGCACATGCCTGGCCAAATCTTCTACTTTATGCCTTTCCCCCAAACCCCTTAATTCTGTCAACTCCACCATTCTTCAAGGGAACCACAGGATGCTCCTGGTGGCACCGAACTGGCCAGGGAGACATTGGAGACATTGGTATTATTTTTTATGCAGTCCCTGCTAGACAATAACAGGGCTCCCTCTACTCTAAAGGTATATGTGGCTGCAATTTCTGCCCAGCATGTAAAAGTAGATGGTCAATAGAGTCACATATTGTAATCACCCGCTTTCTGAAAGGTGCTCAGCAATTGCACCCTGCTCCATCGGTGAGAGTACCCGCATGGGACCTCAGTAGGGATGCACCGAATATTCGGTCGCCGAAAATTTTCGGCCGAAAATGGCCCAAAAGTGCATTTTCGGTTTTCGGCCGAAAGACTTTTATCACCGAAACAATACGGCCGAAATGTTGTGATGACGCAAACAGAAACCGCGACCTGCACGTGCTTGTCTGAAGCAACATGTCTGCGGTGCGGACGCATTTCAGTGTATCTGAACCCGCGAGGAGACGGAAGCCTTGTTTATCCACCTATATCTGCTCTAAACAACGCGCGCTGCCATGACGACGATTCCGGTTGCGAGCGGGTCAAGGGCGGTGCACGCGCTGTCTGTGGAGACTTGCGCTGCGGAGGCAGGCGAAAGTAAACAAGGCAGCGTGAGTCTCCACAGACAGCGCGCGCACCGCTCCAAACGGTCGAGGCGTTTATACTTGGAGCGCTCTCCGTTTTACTATTCCTTGAAACTACAGGGGACGACTCAAGTAACTGTCCTCTAACCATCAGGAATCCGTGAGAAGAAGAAAGATAAACACATTTTTTAGTAGGCTATTCCACCACCAATACAAAAATAATCATGTAAAATCCAGTAAAGCCTGAGATTATTACTTGTGACATTACAAAAAATATGTATATGGGATTGGGAACTATGTATATGTATGTATAGAACAAAATTAATGCTCTCTTAAATATTTAAATACATTCACTAAACATGTTTTTATTAAGTTTCATGTACATTTGTATTTAACACGGACTATTGTTCATTTAAAAATGCTTTTTATGCTATTGTATGCCAAATTTTTAAAATGTAACTAATTTAGACATGCAAACTGGGTCCTGGTTTGATGAGAAGTTTGCGCTCGCTCGGCTTTGTTTTTGAGAGAACGTTTCATTTTAAAACCTTTCTGCAGGCCAGTAGATTATTATTTAGTCAGTCCTTCCAGAAAAACGCGGAGTTTTTTTGTGATTGTTGCGGGCAAAAATCCTTGATTACGCGGCCCGTTTTCTTTAAAAATGCGATGGAATATGCGGGATATTTATGCAATTTTATGCGAAGAAATTGCGGGAACTTGCAAAAATTGCGGGAACTTGCAAAAATTGCGGGAACTTGCAAAAACTGCGGTTTGATGAAAAAGAGAAAAAAAGTGATTCCCCCAACATCCTGTTCTCACTAGGCTACTACCTTAATGTAAAGAGTCATTTCTTATTACTTTCTTTGATGTAGCAAGCATACTACATCATAGAAAGTGCTGGGAATATTTAATTTCTCATCTTGTTTTATTTTTATTAAATTTTCAAAATCACAGAGTTTGATATCAAGTTCTTGACATTTCTTTTACACATTTTCTGATAAGTATAACATCTGAGAAGTAGCCTAAAACATGAAACAATAATTTGGAAAAAAAAAAAGAAAAAAAGAAAAAAAGAAAAAAAAAGATAGAGGGCATCACAAACATATTAAATTCCTTTAGCAGAGATACAGATCTTTTGGGCTTTTCGATTTTTTTTTTTAAATTTTAAAGACTCAAAATACATTTTAAAGGCTGTTTTGAAATGAGCAAAGTTGGGTTTTGAGTTAGGCTACTCCACTTAGTTTGATGAATATGAAATTTTCCTAATAATAGAAAAAATCGATAACATACATTTTTCTTATAGGAAAGTCAAAATCATTTGTATGAAGACGACAAATTTAAGACAAGGTTGCAATTCATTTTAAAACCTAGAAATTGAGACATCTCATTCCAAAAGATTGAAAAATAGGGACATTCAAACAATAAGTGCACAATAGACTCTCTTTCACAATTACAAAATCAGCAATGTTTTATTTCAGACTGTAACGAGTGTAAATAAGGTGTGGCCCCTTTAAGAGCTGCGCGCTGAACTGTCTGCAGTGTGTGCGCCTCAAACACCCCATGTCGTGTGCGGGTAATTTCTGTTTGATGCTTATTCTTTTATCTTATTTTGTTTATTAAGTAACGATGTGATGGTAGAACGTGTGACAGACAGTTATACGAGTTCGATTTGTGAGATGTCAATCGCCTCCGTGAGTCTTTCTGGCCTCTGCAATAACTTCAGCTGTGAGCTATCCCGTCGCGTAATTGCGTCACTTCATAACGTTCCCATGGAAACCGGAGGAAATGGCTGCTCTTGTATGAAGCAAACGCAACATTTTTCAACTTTCTGCGAAGATATATGTGACTTTTTTTGC
This sequence comes from Pimephales promelas, assembly GCF_016745375.1. The sequence continues at coordinate 312,884 of NW_024121138.1, forward strand.
AACGAAAATACGAGGATTATGAAATCATGCAAGCCCCGCATATTTTGCGTGGAAATCGGCATTTTATGCGGCGAAAGTGCGGCTTATTCGGAAAAAATGCGGCCCCCGCATAAATATGCGGACTTTGGCTGATTTTGCATTGAATTCAGCGATCGCATAATCGCGTTTTTCTGGAGGGACTGATTTAGTGTACACATGAGTGGGGTCAAGTTAAACATTTTAGTTAGAATTTTATTTTATACTGTGCATTGTGCTAAATAAATATTTGCATAATTTGTAATTGATTTATTCTTTGAAAATATGAAATTAATATGCAATTGCATTATTGCAATGCCTTGATTTTAGTAAACTTTGTACACAGTCATAGCCATAAATGGAATGATACTAATAATTCTTTCGGTGTTTCGGTTATCGGTTTTCGGCCTTAGTTTCCTCTTTTTCGGTTTTCGGTTTCGGCCAAGAATTTTCATTTCGGTGCATCCCTAGACCTCAGTCTGGTTTTAAGATCACTTACACAACACCCATTTGAGCCAATGGAGCATTGTGACCTGAAGTGGCTTTCAATAAAGACTGTATTCCTTTTGGCAATAGCGTCAGCCAAACGTGTGGGTGAGCTCCACGCATTGTCAACTAATACGTCCTGTATGCGTTGGAATGCGGATGGGACAATGGTGACATTGTGGCCTAACCCCTCATTCCTACCCAAGAGGCTCTTAACATCATTTAGGAATCAACCAATTGAGTTGGTAGCACTTAATCGATCAGTGTCTGACACACAAGAGGGCAATCCAGTGGAACAAGTATGTCCAGTGCGAGCCCTTCGGGGCTATCTGAGTGCCACAGAGAAACTGCGGCGGTCGGACCAACTCTTTCTCTGCTACGACAGGCTAAGAAAAGGGCAGCCTCTGTCAAAGCAGAGGTTGTCACACTGGGTGGTGGAGGTCATTGAACAGGCATATAAGGAAAACGACCTGACAGAGCCAGCCGGCATAAAATGCCATTCGACAAGAAGTATCTCAACATCTTGGGCAGCATTAAAAGGTGTTCCTCTAATGGACATTTGTGCAGCGGCTAATTGGTCATCCACTGATACCTTTTCCAGATACTACAGGGTTAATGTTCCAGCCCCTGGTGCTCTGGAAGCGGCAGACCTCTTGGGACCTTCAACTTCAGCTTAAGGTTAGGAGTAGCCTCCTCGTGACCTTGTTGTTATGAGTCATCCAGTGGGAAGCACTGCCTCTGGCGGTCAGTAAGAACGAAATAGAACGAGAGTTACGACTGTAACTACGGTTCTATGAGTTCTGGATGACCGCCAGAGCACCCTGTCACTCGGAGTCTCGCGAGAACATTCTGTAGAGACAGGTTGCAGTATGTCACGGGGTTAAGTAGAGGGGATCCCCATGACGTACCTGGTCATGTGATGACTTTGTTGTTATTAGACTCGACCTGAGCATGAGCAAGAGAGATAATATTCAGTGGGAAGCACTGCCTCTGGCGGTCATCCAGAACTCATAGAACCGTAGTTACTGTAGTAACTCTCGTTTCAATGACTGTTTGCTGTCTGGGTATGCAGCTGAAATTCTCTTCTTTTAAATGAAGTCATTTATATAAAAAAACAAGTATTCTCAGTTGATGTAATCTGTACGAAAAGAGAGACATGCCAGTCTTTTTCCTTTCACCTTATTACAGCGAATGACGTGCTAATGTGACCCCGCCTACTGAGAGCCCATGCTATTCAAACACTAATGTTGAGGCAAGCCATGAAAACGCCCACATCGATAAAAACATACAGTTTATTATGGATCTAACCTCGTCCTAACCTTTCGTCTTGCTGCGCAGTGAGGAGATCCTGGAAAAAAGGTTACCTTAGTTACAATTTCATTTTGAGGAGCACGGATTCAGCTGATGCAGTAAGTCATTATTCTTAAGTGCTTTGTTCTAATCGCATTGAATGTCTGTAAACTGCACAAAGACTGTTTAAATCTTAAGATTTAAACAGTCTTTGTGCAGTTTACAGACATTCAATGCGATTAGAACAAAGCACTTAAGAATAATGACTTACTGCATCAGCTGAATCCGTGCTCCTCAAAATGAAATTGTAACTAAGGTAACCTTTTTTCCAGGATCTCCTCACTGCGCAGCAAGACGAAAGGTTAGGACGAGGTTAGATCCATAATAAACTGTATGTTTTTATCGATGTGGGCGTTTTCATGGCTTGCCTCAACATTAGTGTTTGAATAGCATGGGCTCTCAGTAGGCGGGGTCACATTAGCACGTCATTCGCTGTAATAAGGTGAAAGGAAAAAGACTGGCATGTCTCTCTTTTCGTACAGATTACATCAACTGAGAATACTTGTTTTTTTATATAAATGACTTCATTTAAAAGAAGAGAATTTCAGCTGCATACCCAGACAGCAAACAGTCATTGAAACGAGAGTTACTACAGTAACTACGGTTCTATGAGTTCTGGATGACCGCCAGAGGCAGTGCTTCCCACTGAATATTATCTCTCTTGCTCATGCTCAGGTCGAGTCTAATAACAACAAAGTCATCACATGACCAGGTACGTCATGGGGATCCCCTCTACTTAACCCCGTGACATACTGCAACCTGTCTCTACAGAATGTTCTCGCGAGACTCCGAGTGACAGGGTGCTCTGGCGGTCATCCAGAACTCATAGAACCGTAGTTACAGTCGTAACTCTCGTTCTATTTCGTTCTTACTGACCGCCAGAGGCAGTGCTTCCCACTGGATGACTCATAACAACAAGGTCACGAGGAGGCTACTCCTAACCTTAAGCTGAAGTTGAAGGTCCCAAGAGGTCTGCCGCTTCCAGAGCACCAGGGGCTGGAACATTAACCCTGTAGTATCTGGAAAAGGTATCAGTGGATGACCAATTAGCCGCTGCACAAATGTCCATTAGAGGAACACCTTTTAATGCTGCCCAAGATGTTGAGATACTTCTTGTCGAATGGCATTTTATGCCGGCTGGCTCTGTCAGGTCGTTTTCCTTATATGCCTGTTCAATGACCTCCACCACCCAGTGTGACAACCTCTGCTTTGACAGAGGCTGCCCTTTTCTTAGCCTGTCGTAGCAGAGAAAGAGTTGGTCCGACCGCCGCAGTTTCTCTGTGGCACTCAGATAGCCCCGAAGGGCTCGCACTGGACATACTTGTTCCACTGGATTGCCCTCTTGTGTGTCAGACACTGATCGATTAAGTGCTACCAACTCAATTGGTTGATTCCTAAATGATGTTAAGAGCCTCTTGGGTAGGAATGAGGGGTTAGGCCACAATGTCACCATTGTCCCATCCGCATTCCAACGCATACAGGACGTATTAGTTGACAATGCGTGGAGCTCACCCACACGTTTGGCTGACGCTATTGCCAAAAGGAATACAGTCTTTATTGAAAGCCACTTCAGGTCACAATGCTCCATTGGCTCAAATGGGTGTTGTGTAAGTGATCTTAAAACCAGACTGAGGTCTAGGGATGCACCGAAATGAAAATTCTTGGCCGAAACCGAAAACCGAAAAAGAGGAAACTAAGGCCGAAAACCGATAACCGAAACACCGAAAGAATTATTAGTATCATTCCATTTATGGCTATGACTGTGTACAAAGTTTACTAAAATCAAGGCATTGCAATAATGCAATTGCATATTAATTTCATATTTTCAAAGAATAAATCAATTACAAATTATGCAAATATTTATTTAGCACAATGCACAGTATAAAATAAAATTCTAACTAAAATGTTTAACTTGACCCCACTCATGTGTACACTAAATCAGTCCCTCCAGAAAAACGCGATTATGCGATCGCTGAATTCAATGCAAAATCAGCCAAAGTCCGCATATTTATGCGGGGGCCGCATTTTTTCCGAATAAGCCGCACTTTCGCCGCATAAAATGCCGATTTCCACGCAAAATATGCGGGGCTTGCATGATTTCATAATCCTCGTATTTTCGTTGCAAAAAAAGTCACATATATCTTCGCAGAAAGTTGAAAAATGTTGCGTTTGCTTCATACAAGAGCAGCCATTTCCTCCGGTTTCCATGGGAACGTTATGAAGTGACGCAATTACGCGACGGGATAGCTCACAGCTGAAGTTATTGCAGAGGCCAGAAAGACTCACGGAGGCGATTGACATCTCACAAATCGAACTCGTATAACTGTCTGTCACACGTTCTACCATCACATCGTTACTTAATAAACAAAATAAGATAAAAGAATAAGCATCAAACAGAAATTACCCGCACACGACATGGGGTGTTTGAGGCGCACACACTGCAGACAGTTCAGCGCGCAGCTCTTAAAGGGGCCACACCTTATTTACACTCGTTACAGTCTGAAATAAAACATTGCTGATTTTGTAATTGTGAAAGAGAGTCTATTGTGCACTTATTGTTTGAATGTCCCTATTTTTCAATCTTTTGGAATGAGATGTCTCAATTTCTAGGTTTTAAAATGAATTGCAACCTTGTCTTAAATTTGTCGTCTTCATACAAATGATTTTGACTTTCCTATAAGAAAAATGTATGTTATCGATTTTTTCTATTATTAGGAAAATTTCATATTCATCAAACTAAGTGGAGTAGCCTAACTCAAAACCCAACTTTGCTCATTTCAAAACAGCCTTTAAAATGTATTTTGAGTCTTTAAAATTTAAAAAAAAAAATCGAAAAGCCCAAAAGATCTGTATCTCTGCTAAAGGAATTTAATATGTTTGTGATGCCCTCTATCTTTTTTTTTCTTTTTTTCTTTTTTTCTTTTTTTTTTTCCAAATTATTGTTTCATGTTTTAGGCTACTTCTCAGATGTTATACTTATCAGAAAATGTGTAAAAGAAATGTCAAGAACTTGATATCAAACTCTGTGATTTTGAAAATTTAATAAAAATAAAACAAGATGAGAAATTAAATATTCCCAGCACTTTCTATGATGTAGTATGCTTGCTACATCAAAGAAAGTAATAAGAAATGACTCTTTACATTAAGGTAGTAGCCTAGTGAGAACAGGATGTTGGGGGAATCACTTTTTTTCTCTTTTTCATCAAACCGCAGTTTTTGCAAGTTCCCGCAATTTTTGCAAGTTCCCGCAATTTTTGCAAGTTCCCGCAATTTCTTCGCATAAAATTGCATAAATATCCCGCATATTCCATCGCATTTTTAAAGAAAACGGGCCGCGTAATCAAGGATTTTTGCCCGCAACAATCACAAAAAAACTCCGCGTTTTTCTGGAAGGACTGACTAAATAATAATCTACTGGCCTGCAGAAAGGTTTTAAAATGAAACGTTCTCTCAAAAACAAAGCCGAGCGAGCGCAAACTTCTCATCAAACCAGGACCCAGTTTGCATGTCTAAATTAGTTACATTTTAAAAATTTGGCATACAATAGCATAAAAAGCATTTTTAAATGAACAATAGTCCGTGTTAAATACAAATGTACATGAAACTTAATAAAAACATGTTTAGTGAATGTATTTAAATATTTAAGAGAGCATTAATTTTGTTCTATACATACATATACATAGTTCCCAATCCCATATACATATTTTTTGTAATGTCACAAGTAATAATCTCAGGCTTTACTGGATTTTACATGATTATTTTTGTATTGGTGGTGGAATAGCCTACTAAAAAATGTGTTTATCTTTCTTCTTCTCACGGATTCCTGATGGTTAGAGGACAGTTACTTGAGTCGTCCCCTGTAGTTTCAAGGAATAGTAAAACGGAGAGCGCTCCAAGTATAAACGCCTCGACCGTTTGGAGCGGTGCGCGCGCTGTCTGTGGAGACTCACGCTGCCTTGTTTACTTTCGCCTGCCTCCGCAGCGCAAGTCTCCACAGACAGCGCGTGCACCGCCCTTGACCCGCTCGCAACCGGAATCGTCGTCATGGCAGCGCGCGTTGTTTAGAGCAGATATAGGTGGATAAACAAGGCTTCCGTCTCCTCGCGGGTTCAGATACACTGAAATGCGTCCGCACCGCAGACATGTTGCTTCAGACAAGCACGTGCAGGTCGCGGTTTCTGTTTGCGTCATCACAACATTTCGGCCGTATTGTTTCGGTGATAAAAGTCTTTCGGCCGAAAACCGAAAATGCACTTTTGGGCCATTTTCGGCCGAAAATTTTCGGCGACCGAATATTCGGTGCATCCCTACTGAGGTCCCATGCGGGTACTCTCACCGATGGAGCAGGGTGCAATTGCTGAGCACCTTTCAGAAAGCGGGTGATTACAATATGTGACTCTATTGACCATCTACTTTTACATGCTGGGCAGAAATTGCAGCCACATATACCTTTAGAGTAGAGGGAGCCCTGTTATTGTCTAGCAGGGACTGCATAAAAAATAATACCAATGTCTCCAATGTCTCCCTGGCCAGTTCGGTGCCACCAGGAGCATCCTGTGGTTCCCTTGAAGAATGGTGGAGTTGACAGAATTAAGGGGTTTGGGGGAAAGGCATAAAGTAGAAGATTTGGCCAGGCATGTGCTAACGCATCCTGACCCAGCGGGCTGGACTTTTCTCTCCAGGAGAACCACAGGGGGCAGTGGGTTGAGGTTTCTGAGGCAAACAGATCCACCTGTGCTTTGCCAAATCATCTGAACAACTTCTGGATTGAGTCTCCATTCTCATGGCAAAGGTCTGTGGCGAGACAAGAAGTCTGCCATCACATTCAACACTCCTGGTATATGCATCGCTCTGACGCTTGCGAATCGAGGGAAGGCCCATGTCAGGAGGTCTTGTGCCACTCTCAAAGACTGACTGGACCTCGTGCCGCCTTGATGGTTGATATGATATACCACTGATGTATTGTCTGTTCTGATGAGAATATGGCGATTCTTTAGGGCCGGCGCAAAATGTTTCAGAGCTAATTGCACTGCTTGGAGCTCCAGGGTATTTATGTCTCTTGTGGCTTGCTCAGGCTTCCATAACCCCTTGATCATCCTGTGCTGCCACACTGCCCCCCAGCCACTCAGTGAAGCACCTGTCTGTATTATCTCCCGGCGAGAGGGAATCACACCCAGAGCTACCCCTTTCGTCAGGAATGACCTCTTTTTCCATTGTATCAAGGTAAGGAGGCATCGTTCTGTAACTTTGACCAGTCTGCCCCTGTGCCATGTGGGGTTCAGGTGAAGACTGTTTACCCATCTCTGATATGGGCGCAAGGAAAGTAGGCCCAGTGGTATCAAAGCAGCTGCTGCTGCTAGCATGCCCATCAATCTGAGGACCGTTCTGAATGGCAGCTTGATCTGTTTCCGAAAACACCGGAGTAAGAGCAATATGCTGTCCACCCTCTGAGGTGATGGGAATGCCTTCATTAATTCGAGTCTAGAGTGATGCCTATGAATTTCACCAACTGACATGGTATCAACTTACTCTTGCTGAAATTCACCCTGAGACCCAACTGAGTAACATGGGCAATTAGCAGATTGGAGTGTTCTGTTGCCTGCCCTCGAGATGGAGCACAGATGAGCCAGTCGTCCAGATAAGGAAGCACCTGTACCCCCCTGGCTTGTATTGGGGACAACGCTGCCGCTACGCAACTGGTGAACACCCGAGGGGACAGGGACAGTCCAAATGGTAGGACTCGGAACTGATAGACCTGGCCTTGAAATGCAAAGCGGAGAAAGGGTCTGTGTTGCGGTGCAATTGGAATATGAAAATAAGCATCCTTCAGATCTATTGTGGTGAACCACTGTAGTGGTCTTACCGCCTGAAGGACTTCCGTTGTGCGTATTTGCAGCCTGTACCCTTGAGATAGCGTTGCTATTAACCAAGGGTCTGAGGTGTTTTCTTTCCAGAAATTGAGCTGCTGGTGTGAAAAACGTCCGACGGTTGGCCCCAGGACTTCATGCCCTCCGAGCCTGGGCTTTATTGTCTCTGGGGGGGCGCTGACCCGGCGTCCTGCCCCTTGGAGCCTGAAATAATTGTTGTCCTCGTGCTCTGGGGTACTGCACATGCTGATCTAGTTGCCTTGGCTGGCTCCTCTGAACAGCACCAGAACGAACTATAGGTTGAGAGCGAGTAGGATACCGTCCCCCATACCCTTGTCTAACTTGCGATGGTGGAGTTCCTCTTAGGTCTGCCAGCTGCTGTCTAGTCTTATTCGTCTGAATGCTCTGTTCCAGAGTTTGCTGTGCCGCTGGTCCAAACAGTTGGCCCGGGACTACAGGGAGGTCACGAAGTGTTCTCCTACAGGCCTCTGACAATGGAGACTGTGCCAGCCATACTTGCCATGAGTCTACCCAACTCTCTTCACATGAATGCGAATGCTTGCAATGATGCATCGCTTAGTATTTGGACTGATGGATCACCCCCAATAGATTGGAGAGACTGGGATAACGCCAGCATAAGATGAGAGAGTGAATTCCCTATGCGACCCATGCATGCTGCAGTATTGTACGCTTGACTAAGAAGATCGTCCGTGATTCTGCACTGAGGTCGTGGGCAGCGAGCATTCGGTCTCCAAGCCTCCTCCGGTGATATGATAAAAGAGGAACTTTTTTATTCTGGAGGAACTAGGAAGTAGGTCATATATTTATATATACAGTAATGTAACGTTTTTTTTTTAACATTATATTTATTGAATTTTAACAAAACAAACAACTGATACATTGACATATTTCACAATATTTCACAACTTAATCCCAAAAGCAAAAAAGCAACAAAAAACAAAAACAAAAAACAAACAAACAAAAAAAAAACAACAACTCGACAGTCAGCTTTACTTTCTTAATTTCCTTCATGATGTCTTAGAAACTCAGTTAATGGTGACCATATTTCTTCAAAGTTTCTTCCCTTTCCTCTAAAAATATAAGTGAGTCGTTCCAATACAATACATGATGCCATCTCCTTCACCCACATAAGGTTTGAGGGTACCTCTATTTTCTTCCAGTACAAAGATATTAACCGCCTGGCTTGCAGGAGTCCAAAGTCAATCAGTTTTATTTGTCTGGAGCTAAAAACACAGTTCTCTGGGTATATACCCAACACACATATTTTTGCCTCAACAGGTATATTTACTCCAACAATTTTTGACAAAGTCTGCATGACTGACTTCCAATATTGATGTAATTTTGGACAGTCCCATACACAGTGAAAAAGAGTACCCTTTCCATCAAAACATTTACTACAGCTATCTGGGATATTAGGTGACCAACGGTTCAGCTTGACCGGAGTTATATAGGTTCTCATCAACCATTTATATTGAAGGAGTTTCATCCTGGTACTAATTGACTGTTTTTGGGCTTTTAAACATGCAGCTTCCCAGTCTACCACATTTATCTCCTCTTGGATGTCAGATCTCCATGCATCTAGCTTATCAGCAGTGGATTCCTCATCATATGATAGTAAAGCTGCATAAAATAAAGAGATGTGACCTCTCCCCTCAAGATTTTGCAATACAATATTCTCTAATTTTGACAACGTTGGTTCAGATTCAATCTGTTTATATTTCGACATAATGAAATTAGGGATGGGGCCGATCCGATCCAGTATCGGTATCGGGACCGATACCAGCATAATTCACGTATCGGATTTTTCCGATCCAACCTGCGGAGAAATCCGATATTTATGATCCATGTCTGCGCTTTAACGTTGTCTGCTGAAATGACTCCAAAAGTGATTCCCGCCGGGCCTGCTAGTATGCTATAGCTGACTGCAAACTGTGGAATGGATACCCTGAACGGAGGTGCAGCTCAATCAGTGACTGTAAAACATAGGGCTCAATGAGACACACCCCCGCTCAGGAAATCCATTCCGCAGTTTGCAGCCAGCTAGCAGGATAGCACTGAGCTATAACATGTTCGCTGTGTGGAAATCATATGGTGGAACTGGAAACACCGCTGCAGTGCAGAGCAAGACAGCAAAGTGCAATGTTTGCAAAGCCGTATTAATTAAACTATTTGATGCATGTTTGCAATTCGCAGTCCAGAAGAGAAAGAGAGAGATCTCTCACGCGGTGCAACAGCAAGCACAACATGACAGCCCGGCGTAATGAGTGACGACAGAGTAAACGTAGCCTGGTTACACTTTAGATCTGTGATATTAGTCTGATTTCCAAATATTAAAGAATATATTGAGGTAAAAAACCATTAAAAACAATAGCCGCATTCTGTCTAGCCAACTTCCTTCCCATCGCGGCGGTGCGCTGTCATTTCTCCCTAAAACTCAAACTTTAAGACAGAATCAGCACGATCGATGATTGTAGTAAAATGCAGTCTCTGCTGTTACTAAATTGCGGGACGCTTTTAATAATAAAAAGAGCTATTAAAAGCACAAAATTTGCGCAAGAGATGCTGTTCCCAGTGCGGCGCGCGCTCCGAAACAGACCGCAACAAGACAAGCAAATTATACTCTGGGCTTCATATGCGCGTCTAAACGATCAAATGTAGCCTGCACAAGAAAAATGTCAAACCGACCGACTTGGAGATTAACACTTAAACAATTTATTATGTCTAAAATGAACGTAGTTATGGAAATATTTGGGAGAAAATATGGTGCATCAGTAGACTATGAAATCTGAACTCGTTCTTAAAGGGGCAGCAGTATAAATGTGACGATTGCGACATTACTGAGAATCAAACAACCAAAGGCAAAGAGAAAATCACTCACAGCTCTTGAATGAATTACTTCAGCTTTAATAAGCATAAATCTATCTATGATAAACTTTGCAGTGCTATTTTACTTTTGATTACTTTATTATAATTCTTTTTAAGACCATACCTGAATAGCCTAATGTTTGTAGACCTTCCTGAAATTAAAGCACTGTGTAGGCCTGTATAATGTGTATCTTTGTTTAATTGTCTATCTATTGTTTAATATATATATATATATATATATATATATATATATATATTAACATACATACGTACATATCATCCTTGCCTGTAGAGAGGAGTTTATTTCAGCATCATATAAAATCAACAATAATGATAAATACTATTAAAGCAAACACAGCTCTGGTATCGGAAAAGTATCGGTATCGGCCGATATCCAAAGTCAGGTATCGGGATCGGATCGGAAGTGAAAAAATGTGGATCGGTGCATCCCTAAATGAAATGTTTAATTTGTAAATGTTTGTAAAAATGTTTCTTTGGAATGTTATATGTTTGGCATAACTGCTCAAATGTAAGCAAGTTGCCATCCTTATAGAGGTCTGCCAGCTTCTGTACACCTTTATCTGCCCAGATTCTGTTGCCCCAAATAGGCGAAAAAAGAGAGATGGGAGGGATACCTTCCATATACTGATGGGCCTTATACCAAATATCAATTGTGTTTTTTAAAAAGGGGTTTTTTGTAATTTTTCCCAATTTTGGGGGGCATGCTGAATATAAATACAAATTCAATTTAAGTTTTGTTTCTAATTGTTCAATTTTTATCCATGCTGGGGTTGTCTCAGTTACAAAGTAAAATATGGCTGAGCGCAGCTGTGCAGACCAATAATATAATTTAAAATTAGGGAGTTGTAACCCCCCCCCCCCTCTCATATGGCATGTACAGCAGTCGAAGCCTTAATCTAGGTTTTTTATTATTCCAAATGAATCTACTAAATACAGTGTTTAATTCATCAAAGAATTGTTTTGAGAGAGGCAAAGGGAGTGCCTGAAACAGGTATAAAAATTTTGGTAATATACTCATTTTGATCATGTTTATTCTGCCAATCATTGACACGGGCATTACTATCCATTTATTTAAAGACTCCTTTACTTCACTAACCAAAGGGTCATAGTTTATTGGTACAATAGTTTTAATGTCTGGAGTAATTTTAACACCAAGATACACAAATCCCTCTTTTGCATTGATAAACGGGGTCTGTATGACTGGGTTTAGCCTCTCGTCCCTGTTCAAAAATAGAATAGAAGATTTTGAATTATTTATTTCATAACCAGAAAATCGACCAAATAGCTTAATTTGCTGCATTAAATTTGGGACACTGATGGTCAGCCTCGTCAAGAAAACTATCAGATCATCAGCATATAGGGCCAATGTATGCTCCTGATCTCCTAACTGGATGCCAAATATATCAGTTCGCATTCTTATCATCATTGCCAAGGGTTCCATAGCCAAAATAAATAACATTGGAGATAACGGGCATCCTTGGCGAGTGGAACGCTCCAATGTGAAAGGTTTAGAGACTATGTTGTTTGTCAAAACACTGGCTTTAGGATTTGTATATAAAAGTTTAACCCATTTGAGAAAGTTAAATCCAAATCCATACCTCGGAAGAACGTTAAACAAGTATGACCACTCTATTCTATCAAAGGCTTGACGGGCATCAAGTGATAATAAAGCCGCATCTTTACTATCAAATTTCTCATGAATTATATTCAAAACTCTTCTTATATTATGAAACCCTTGACGTTTTGGTACAAAGCCATTATGAACTAGATGTGAGATAAAGGGGTCTAATCTTTTTGCTAAAACTTTACAAAGTATTTTAGTGTCAACCCCCATCAGACTTATTGGTCTAAATGATGAGCATTCTGCAGGGGGCTTACCTGGTTTTAATATCAAAGTGATCATAGCCTGTCTTAGAGTGGGTGGAAGAACCTCATTTTTAAATGCTTCTTCATACATGTTAAAAAGTGGAATTATTATTTTGTCTTTGAAAGTTTTGTAGAATTCAATTGTAAATCCGTCTAGCCCAGGGGCTTTACCACTGTTGATACTTTGTATGGCCTGCGATATCTCTTCAATAGTTAAATCCCTTTCCAGCTCCTGTTGTATGTCTTCTGTGAGTGTCTGGAACTGAAGTTGGTCCAAGAATAGGTCTTGTTCTTCCGAGGTATGGCAACTATCAGATCTGTACAAATTTTCATAAAATTGTCTAAAACTATCGTTAATTTCAGATGGGTCTACTGTTACATCACCCGAGGAGGTCTTAATACTATTAATTGCTCTTTCGCTCTGTGTTTTCTTTATTCTCCATGCCAAAAGCTTCCCCGCTTTCTCACCCTGGTCATAATAAGATTGCTTTAACCACATTAAACTTTTTGCTGCTTCATCAGAAGACAATTTATTATATTCAGTTCTCAAGCGTAATAGTTCACTTTTTTTTATTGGGTCATCACTAGCATTTAAGTCTAATTCCAAAGATTTAATTTGCCTATCCAAGATTTCCATTTGCTTTTGTTGTTGTTTATTCTTCGTACTCGTATAGCTAAGGATTTCACCTCGAATATATGCTTTAAATCCTTCCCATCTCATTGCGGCACAAGTTTGATCTGTATTCAACTCAAAGTAATTATCTATTTTCTCCCCTATAAATTTAACAAAGTTTGAGTTCTGTAGCCATCTTGCTTGAAACCGCCAACGGAACTGTTTGTGGGTAAAGTTATCCATGTAAACATTCAGTGAGATAGCTGCATGATCACTGATCACTATACTATAGGGTTGCCACCTTCAGTGAGGCAAAATAAGGGACACCCATACACGAGATAAATAAATAATTAAATTAATTTTTTTTTTTAAATTGTCAAGTGTATGGAACTGATTATTTCAACATGCCAATTTGACAGCTCAACAATAAACCACGAGAAAACATGAGATCAAGTATGTGAGCTTGCAACAGAAAACATTTTATATTATTATTTTACATTTTATTATTTTACTCTTATTTACTTATGCAAACTCTTCTGTATTACAGAACCATTAATCATGTTTTTGACAATTCTGCATGGTTTGTTTTTATTTACTAAAATTGATTTTGAATTTGATTTTGAAATTGTTATGTTTGTTTGTCTATTTTTTATTTAAATAATGTAGCACTTTTAAAACTTTCTTTTAATTGCCATAAAGTGTGTATAACAGATAGGATCACAATTTAGTAAGCATATATGATTAATATTTAATAATACAAATTATAATGTATTTATTAATCTGTTTAATAATATTAACAAATATTACCTGTCTACCAAGCTCTGTATATTAATATTATATATTTATTTTCCAAAGAAAAAAAAAACCCATAGGCCTATACCTTTAAAACAAGGATTTGTCTGTCACGGTCATAGGTCACGGCATGCTGCTTTGAGTCGCATGTTCTCTAGACTCGTCATGGAAACAAAGACACTAAAATGCAACCACGGGCAAATTAATTACTCTACTTCTTGTGAAATTGATTTCATTATATTTAGGCTAGTATTATCCATAGCCTACTGTAAAATCCTTATTTGTTTATGTGTGGGTCTATGTAAAATTATGTCTGTTGATATGACTATTTGTATTATTGGTAAGAAAATCTATTTATTATTTATGTATTCAGACATAGGCTATTGTTAATTCTATAGTATAGCCTATTAAAGGATATTCTCTGGGTTTGTTAAGCAAGTTATTTTTCTCCACAACATTCACATTGTTATTATTAAATATGTATTTAATATCTCTCTCTCTTATTTCTTATTATAACTTATTTAGGCTACTTGCCACTGACACTTTCCAGCGAAGTATTTGTTTCCTCCCACTCTCGTCGTTACTTTTTCATACGCTTTCGTTTCAGAGGTGGACGCAACTCTCTGCCAAAAGACCCGCCCTCTTCTGACTCTGATTGGCCCTGAACCTGATGGTGTTAAACAAACCAATCAAACCAACAATGGCAGCACGTATTACCCAATCAAGGGTAGAATAGGACGCGTCTTCACAGAATGCGGGTGGTATGATTTGCATTGGATCATGCGTTCGGAAATACGGGACAAATCGCGTCCCGTATTGATTCAAAACGGGACGCGCTTTTTATTTCACAAATACGGGACGATTCCGTATTTTAAGGGACGGGTGGCAACCCTACTATACTATCATACTGACATTGTTTGACCCTTGATAAAAGTTCCCTCGAGATAAGAAAATAATCTATACGCGATCGGGATTTGTGTATACCTGAGTATTTTTAATTCTGGAGGAATAGTTACAGAACACAATGATAAATTCACAATCGACGTCATATGAGGAGAGATTAATGCAAGGCAGTTCATAATAACCGGATCTAAAATACTGGTAGTTGAGTTCATGGACTTTACTATACTCATAATAAAATCGACTCCAGTTACATCAAAGTTTGAAAAGGTAGTGGTCGGAGGATTAAAAGGCTGAATATCAACTAGCTCAGCTGGGGTGTTAGAGATTAAACAGCTATATAAACTCTCGATCAATGAGAATGAGTTGCTTCAAAGGAAGTTCAGAGTAAGTGCTAAAACACTATTTTACACAGAGTACTATTGCTGACCTTGGATAACAATATATCTTATAGCAGTTAAAAGATGACCATCACTAGCTTTTCTTGACAAAGAATAATTGAAATAAAAAAATCAAGGAACTAAACATGTTGTCTTGTCTTCTATTCATTTAATGAATGTTTTTGTTTATAAAAAATAAATAAATAAATAAGATCAAAAATGGTGTTCCACAATTCTGTCCCGTGCTGCTCTGCCGCTAGGTTGGTCCAAGTGCACTGGCTGGAGGTCCTCATCCGGCTGCACCTCTCCTTTCTGATGGTGGCAATGTTGTGGAGAATGGCGCATGCAACAATTATGTCACAGGCCCTGTCAGGTGCAACCCTCAGACCCTTCAGACACTAAAATCGTTCCTTTAGTTGCCCAAAGGTCATTTCAATGCGTGCCCTTGTCCTGGCTAGAGCTGCATTGTAACGGGTTTGTGGTCCGGTGTTTGGGTCAGGGAATGGCGTCAGAAAATACTGCCTGCAGGCATAGCTCCTGTCTCCAAGCAGGATCCCGTCGTAAGCACCTGGAAAAATGCAGTTTTGTTAGGCTCAGAATAAATGTATGTCATACAGTGAGCTTGATATAAAAATTTTCCTTACCGCTTTCAAATACCGTGAAAATCCTGGAGTCATGCAAAGTCACACACCATCTAGAAAAATATTTTTAATCCGTCAACTGCATACTTTGATTACATTTTCTTTTATTATTTGATATATTATTAATATGGAATATTAAGAATCGTAATAATAATTACCTGCACATTAACACTGTGAAATCCCTTTCTGTTCACAAAATCCCCTTCATTGGGGCCTGGTGGGGCCTTGATGGGGACGTGTGTGCAGTCAACTGCACTAATCATGTTAGGGAAGCCTGAGGAACAAATACTGTAAGTCCTACTTTTTGGCATGATCATGGTTGCAAGATCTTCATTAACAATTTTAATGTACCTTCAATGGCAAAAAAAATTCTGCTTCACAACCTGTGGTCTGAAGTGGCTTGGAAATACCACAAAACAGCCTAAAAACTGCTTGAGTGCAAGATACACTTTGCGAATGGCACGACAGACAGCACTTTTCCTCAATTTTTTTGCATCTCCAATAGTGTAAAGGAACGTGCCACTCGCAAAGAATCTCAGGGCAATGCACAGAGTTTGTGCCGTTGTTAAATCCCGACTCCGACGAGTCGAACTTTTAATGTGTGGTTCCAACAAATTAATGATGTATATGTAGGGTATCACCAATGTATATGTATATGTATCACCAACAATGTCACGATACG
The DNA here is from genome assembly GCF_016745375.1 of Pimephales promelas. The sequence continues at coordinate 329,383 of NW_024121138.1, forward strand.
ATGCGCATCACGATACTAAAGCCATGATACGATAAGTATCACGATACGGATCAATTTGGAATTTATTTTGAGCTGAGTTTAGTAACAGTGTTATAACAGTTGTGATAACTGAAAAACAATGTATTTTTTGTCATAAAAAATGAGTTAAATAAAAATGCTGAGAATGGCTCTTCCTTCTGCTTTTAAAGTCTGCCTCAATATCAGAAATGACAATTATAGTGACACTGAAGCATGTCTACATTGCTCAATGACTAAACAAAACTTAAAGGTGCCCTCTGGCATTTAAAATCAAATCATACACCATATTCCATACCAGATGGGGGCAGTATACCTCCAGAAATACCTCCGCAGCCGCGCACTCTCATGTCTTCAAACAATACGGGCGAGCGCTGTGTTGCTCTGTCTCCCTCGTGCATATTAATCAAATCAATTGACACGATAGTAAAAGGTTAGAAGACCTCAGTTTCACGTGGAGTATTTGAAGATTTTTACAGATTAGAGACTAAATGAACAACATCTCAATACTAAATTATAAAGGCCTTCTCATAGACAAGCCGGTGCATTTCGACGATATGGGAAAATTAAAGCCCCGGCTATTATTTCTAGTTTTATGATATTCGTTTTGTTCATATTACATTTTTATCATTAGTTTTAATTAATTTGACAAACAGCATTCCCTGATGTGGACCAAGCTAGCGTCTTACAGAGCTGCCAACTCTCACAACACTTTTCACACACTCTCACGCCACACATCAATTTTGACATGCACAGAAAAGGACACGGAGACCGATGTCAGCTCTCAGATTCTGTTCATTTTTTTACGCAATTCAAACAATAAATACAGTTTTGGCACTTTACACAACAGATCCCTAACGCACGTGAACCGATCATCTCTACTAGCTAATGGTAAAAGAACACAAACACTGTTGAAAGATACAGTATGTTACAACTTACCAAAATGTATTCCTCATGCATAATATCGACCAATCATTTTTTTAACTCTTCCCTGAACTGAAATGTAGTAGTAGGCTGTATATTCCACACGACTGACGTCAGGTTCAAGTACACACAAGCCAGCGCGAGCGCGACTCACTCGTGTACTGCAGTTTGCCTCGTGGTAACGTTGCCCGCCCGCATACCGCCTCCCATGGCCGAAACTGGTATTACGACACCTGCCGGGCCGGGGCTAGTAATTTAGCATGCTAATTCAGGTTAATATCTCGGCAGCACTATAACTTGTCATTTTTTAATGACATCATCAACCTTATTTCTTGTCATTCTTTTGATGTGTGTAGCTCATTTTTGGGATATTTTAACCTCAATTTTTACAGATGGCACCTTTAAAACATTCTATAAAAGCAAAAATGGTAACAACTTAAATTTAACTTAGTTTTCTCAACACCTAGTATTTAGCAATTTGGTCTTAAGTGTTCAAATGATTTCTTCTATGAAATCATTTTAAATGATTACATTTTCAGATTTTTATGCAGAAACAACAATTGATTGACATGCTCAGGGTGAAGAGATTGACAGCAGAATATTTCAAAACGCTAATGCTTATAACCATAATAACAAACTGTGTTTAGAGGATACTTACCAAGACCGAAATTTGACATAATTTTGCGTGTTTTAGTCTGTTACAGAGATGCTGTATGTGAGGCGGCTTTACTCTAGTCTATATGCATGCAGCAAAAACCAACTCTCAGAGAGCATGCAAGTACTGAACAGTTTAAAATCATTTGAATGTTTAAACTGGCAAGACTTAAAGACGCGCAAATGGTAAACATTAGTCACAATGCAATGCTGACCCGATTAAGCAAGTGAATATTCATTCCGTCATTTCCCGACTCAGACTGCAGCGCTGGACGCTTGCCTTGAGCAGCCCGTTTGAGAGACGAGAGAGCAGATGCAGCACCATTGAACTCGCGCTGTTCGTGAAATTGCGTCTCGCGGAACATTTTCAAACTACTGATTTTATAATTTGTGTGGATTTATTTTATAATACAAAATACATGCTTGAGTGAATCAATGTTTGCAATGTATGTAAATAATAAAATTATGAAAAATCCAAACAATCCAAGATCATGCCAAATCGCCAACAATCAAATCCAGCTAAGTGAGTTAGCGACGTACGAAGAACGGGCCCCTGTTCTGAGACGGTACTGCTCCGGAGTTTTCGCTTTATAGTCTATCATTAGATCGTCGAAAGATCGGTTGACCACGTCGTGATAAAATTCCATGGGTTTTTAAACAAAATCATATTATTGGCGTTTAAGCTCATGGTTTGGCTGGACTTACCCTGTACAAATAAATTTTGCACAATATATATGACACTAAGATTCCGATGGTGACAATATTGTGTAAATACGTGCTGGAGTTCCAGGTTGGTGCTAGCTTGCTGCATCAAATCATCCACAATGAGAAGATTTGTCTTATGGCCGGGAGTAAATCATAATCATTCAGACTCTTGGGTATTCCTTGCACAAATATTATGTCATGCAATTTCAGTACATCATCGTACAAAGGTTGCCAACAATCATACAACCAAACAATGTTTTCAATTTACTTGGAGATTTATAGTCAAACCTTTTTCCAACAAAAGTTTCACAAAATAAGACTTTCCAGAATTGGATGGTCCACTTATAACACAACTAAATGGATGTTGAAGTCTGAATTCAAATTCGGATACATCCAGCGAGCCCCTGTGCATCATCTGATCAGAAGCCATAAGGAAGCGTGGTGAAATCGGGCAAAAGCCTACGTTTATTATACACCACCTTTGAAGCTTTTAACAACTGATTTGTTGTGCAATGTCAGAGTCTTTATTCCTCACAATATTTTCAGTGTGAGCCAGGATATGTTTGGTGCTTTCGTGCGATGTCACATACCCATCAATCGTATCGGGGTCGAGTTGAATACCCTCTTTTTCAAAATACTGACGGATGTAAGACTCTTTCTCAGCGCTCGTGCAAATATCGACAAACAAAGTGTCTGACCGTTGTGGAAAAAGCCAAACCTCTTGGCTACCACATAACCCTTTTCGACGGCTTTTAAAAGCTCGACACTAACTCAACAGCCCGAGAGAGACCTTTCCTGATCGTTGTGGGTACAACTTGTGGTCTGGTTTTGTGCGTGAGTGCAGGTTCTACATAGCGGGAACATGAGTTTTCCTTCGCATCAGTAAGGGAGAACAGGGTGCAGTAATTTGCGGGGTGGGTAGACGGTCGCTTTGATAAGCCCGTATTAATTTTAAATCGGTTCAAAATATTTGAAAATTATTTGTGAATGTTCGATCGGATAGCTTTTCATAGCTTGGCAAAAGGGGTAGAGGCTTGTGAATTTGAGGTACCTTATTTTCTCACCTTCGGCCACCTTGTGATAGAGTTTATAAGCGTTAGTGCGACCTCCGAACAGGGCCTCTCACGGTCTCTTTGGCACCGTGTAATTGTCCATAAACTCTATCATGGAGGGGTCTGTCTTTTTCATTTTGTTCCATTGACATTCCCACATAACCTCGATTTGCAAACCATACACGTTCTGCAGAATTTCAACCTTATCGTCAAACTGCCTACTGAGAGCCCCATAAGGTAGCCCTGACAAAGGGTGGCTCTGATGGGGTTCAAAGCGACAACAATGACCATGATGGATGCAACCATTGTACTCTAAACCGTGCCTCACACCGTCCTGTTCGTTGTAGCCGTCTAAAAAGTACTTATGTACGGATGTACGCTTTGTTATGCGTGAGAGCCAGCGTATTTTTCTTGAGGTAATGGGTTTTGAAGACCTCTATCGCGCAGCTAGCAATTGTCGTAAAACTGAAAGGATCTAATTTTGCACATTCGATGAACGAGCAACAATCTATCATACACCCTTCTCGTAATAAGACCACGTCGTTAACCCCGTAAGCACGCAGTTCTTTCCTGAAGTCAAAGAACTTACCCTGAACCGTGCTGTACCAGGCGTCAAACTTTTGCTGCTCTTTATCCGTCATGTTATCGTAGTTGTATAACTTTTTGTCAGAGTAAGGTCCGAAATAGTTCTTATTTTCCACAGTGTTGAAAAGATGTGAAAAAGTAGCCTTTTTCAGTCGTCGTTAGGTCTAACCAAGAGGCAACCTCCCCGTCTCTCTCTTGAAGCCAACACGGAAGTGAATTAAACTGCAATTTATCGAGTGGCCGCTTGAGGCAGGCTGCAGAAGCGAGTTAAATCTGTATCTCCCCCATGTTAAAATGCCCAAATTTACAGCAGAAAAAAACATGTTTACAGCCTAGAGCAAAAAGTGGCTTTGGTCTATAGAGCTCATTTTTCCCTTCTTGACAACTTTGAGGGGGGTGAATTTTTTTAAAACTCATCTGTTTAAATTGTATTTAAGCCTTAAAGTTCTGCATAATTAAGGGCGTGGCCACTTGAGTGACAGGTGGATTCTTGCCGCCGCGTTCACTCACTGTCGTTTGTCTGCTGTCTGTTAGCGTCACCCTCAGCTGTGTTTGTGCTTTACCGGGATTATTTCATACAATTTAATACATGTATTATACCTTCGCCCGTGCACGCCGTTGGATTCCGTCGTGTTGAGTATGGAGAGAACGACCAGCGCCGTGTTTCCAGCTGTTTCCATCAGTGTGATGCTGCTTTGATACAATCTGTATTGTGAAAAGCGCTATATAAATAAATGTGACTTGACTTGACTTGTTTCCCTCGCATGCACTAATGGATGTCTGATGATTTCAGTGCTTTCTCTCTCTCCGTCCATGCAATAGATGCACACCCTTGAATGAGCGCGGACTTCTAGTTCATTTACTTGAAGTTCTGAGGTAATATCTTTGGTTTGACCCATCTGAGAAACTGAGAGGCGGCCAAAATCAGATTGTAAAATGGACTGAATTAAAGCTCTTTACGAACTTGACGTGAGATGCCGACTGACATGTGTGCTTGCCTTGAATCACTGTCACATGCACAAGCTTAGAGCAATATTGTAAGTAACTTATACATTTTAACTAGCAGAATAATAATGCATCACAATGCACATAGTTGACTGCTTGTATGTTGTGAGAAATGTGTGATCTGTGTTAATGTACTTGTATATATGCTCTTAACTAATTGCCCCTTGTGAGATTAATAAAGTTGATAAAAAAGTAAAGTAGTCTCACTTTTAGTTACGTCTTACTATTATAATATTTCGAAGGGCAAAACATGAACTTTAACCATTGGCTTTACTTTTTCAATCAGCTGTCAATTCAGCGGCAGTAGCATAGCATTAGCACCTCAGCTCCACCCGCGTCCCGCCTCTTTGCCCATTTTAATTTATCCGGTAGTGACGAGAGGTGACGCACTGCCAAGATGGCGACGGTCGGCCCCGCCCACTTTAGGCCTCAAAATCGTTCTTCAGAAACCTATGGGTGATGTCACGGACACTACGTCCATATTTTTTTACAGTCTATGGGTCTAACGCAGCGGGCATTTTGCGAGGGCCATCAGGAAAAATGAATAACTGTTGAGGTATCGCTGCGCAAATTACGCTGCGTCGTACATGTACACTAATTTACACCCCTGCATGATGACCTCGATTGCAATCCCTACCTTGCTAAAATACTCCAGATTTAGAAAGGACTAATGTGCAATGAAGCAGTAGCCTTCATATCGTGTTTGTCTAAAGCGATTGATTAGCTTGGCAATGCACCTTGAAACATGATCAAGCAAACAAAATTTGCAATGCGTCGGCCGTTTTCATAGTGCGTTTCAAAATAGTAGAAAATGTATTTCTCCCAAAATTCCTTTGGCGCTAGGGGTTGTATGATGCATTGGTGCGACGATCCATCAGGAAGAATTTCGCGACAGTGCTCGCAATTGTCCACAGCGCATAAGTGTTTGGGATTCTTAACCTTGTCTTTAACCACGTAACGTCTGTTACATAGTTTGCAGTATTTTATAACATTGCAGGCTGGCCTTTCTTGACCAGGAGGGTTGTTTTTTTATGCATTTCGAAGCAATAGCGCGATTTACAGTAACGCCACTAGACAGTGTATGGTTGTTTTAGGGTAGGTGTAACATGCCGGGTCGAAACAGACGTGCTTGCAACGATGGTCTCTGCGGTTTGTGTAACTTTTGTAGCAAAATTCACACATGAATTGTGAACCGATGAACGCGGGCAAGTTTAAGATCATGTAGTAATGGTCGTTATAATAATAATAATAAGCGCTTGTTCAAATGAGGATATCAGTTCAGTTTATTGTCATTGTTATCCAAAGGACAGCAATGAAATTGTGTTCGGAGCATACAACAACCGTACATGATATTTTAAAGTGCACTAATAAATAAATAATAATAAATATCCCCTGTGTAAACATGGCCCATCAAAGTATATATAATAATACACTGCGTCAAAAGGTGTGTATACGGGAGAATTCGGACAATGAAAACGCCCGCTAAATGTGCTGTTTGGCAGGGATCTTTGGAACTTTGTTATGCGTACCTGTAAATGCCTGTAAAGGCCCGAAAACAGGAACTTGTCTGACCACATGCTGTTAGTTGATGGCTTGGCTTTTTAAATGCTAATTTGTTTTGGGACTGGCTCAAGTTTGCCCCTATTCCCCTGCCCCCCTCATTAGTATTCAGGAAAGGTGATAGGGTTTACATCGTGTCAATCTTCAACAAGTGTTACGGAGAGCAGAGTGGAGATGTTACTCCTTTACATAGGGACAATATGGCTATTAAATCTCTGAGTCCGAACGAAAACAGCCTGGTGTACATGGCAAATGAAAGTTTGAAGAGGATATTTGAAAAGCTGGAGATGATGGACATGAGGTTGGATAAGATGGAGGCTGACATCAATGAGCTCAAAGAGGCAAAAGAGGAGCCTGCTTCAAAGAAATTAAAGAGAGCTGGGAATAATTCTGTTGCGGTAAGTTATTTTCTGACCATCACAGTGTCTGCTTAACTTTGTGTGCTTTATTTATAAATCTATTCGAATTGAGCCCTCATACTATGTCGGATTTTTACAGGAAGCTGTATGGAGATTGCACAATGGGGAAAACAACATACACAAATATGACCCACAGACAAGGTATATCTTTAAAACTATGCTTTCATAACAGTCTTTTCTTCTAAATTATATTTTTAATCAAGCTTCTTTAATTACTGCTTCACAGTCTATCCTCCCCCCACAACCTCGAGGTCATAATCTTTCTAATGGCTGTACCGGACGTAGATCCTGCTGTTGTTAAAGGTAAGTCACAAGAGAATGTACCAAGGCTACAACTTTTTAACTGTATAGATTAGTTAGTTACAAATAAACATATTCTCCCCCTCTCTATCTCCATCTCTCTAGCATCCTGCAAGACATATTTTGAAACTGTTAGAAGGGGTTACAGGATGGCCCAAGATGATAACAAAGACAAGATGGAGGACAGCAGGATCATTATGCTCATGAGACAAAGAAAAAGAAGAGTAAGTATAAATACATATAAATCTGAGTAAAAGCCTCAGCCTGGGAGAGGCTCCCATCCCAACACATTTGATATTTTCAGTGGTTTAATTACTTTTTTCCCTCCCATTTTGCAGCTACTGAGCTGCAGGACTGGGGTTCCCCAGACAGAGGAAGAGGCAGCTATCTGGAAGACTGCAACAGTTGACCACATGTCTGAAGAGTAGGATGCCATATTGGATGGAAAGTCGGTGTGGGTTGTTCGGGTTATTATATTGTTTTACATATATTATACACAGGCCTTATATATTATATGGGGTTATTTATTGTATGAATAATAGTAAAATGTATTCTGTGCTAATGTTTTTTATTTATTTATAGAGTTTTGACTGTGTGTATATAAATATATATGTCATGTGCCCAGTGTCATTTACAAATAATAAAAATAACAAACTCAACTTTGTCTATCTGATTGTCTTGACATTATAACCATGAACATCAATGACAATGAATATTAATAATGAGTAATAATAAATCCAAATGAGGCCATAAACTGGACAAATAGTGTGGGGGTTTAGAAGAGGGAGCGTGAGGAAATATCATCGTTAAGCAGGATGGATATGGTTATGGTTAATGCAGCAATGCAAAGTCCAGTTCACAGTTTTTTTATACTGAGATATTGTTTACTGTCCATTGGAAGGAGGGGGGTGGGTGGGGGGTTGTAGGGAGATAGAGGGAAGGACATCATTAAGCAGCCTTACTGCGTAAGGATACAGGCTGTTAGCCAGTCTGGATTTTCTGGCACCGATAGACCTGTACCTTCTTCCTGACGGCAGCAGATGGAACAGGTGATGGGCCGGGTGATCCCGGTCCTGCAAGATTCTCTTCACTCTCTTCAAACAACGGCTATCATAGATGTTACTGATATTCGGGAGAGTGGTCCCAATGATTTTTCCGGCTATATTTACCACTCGTTGGAGTGCCTGCTGATGGGCCTTAGTGCAGCTGGAATACCACACTAAGAATCCATATGTCAAAACACTGTTCAGGGATCCTGGCATTCCTCAGTTGCCTCAGATAGTAAAGGCGTTGCTGAGCCTTCCCTATCGCGGAGGTGATGTTGGTTCCCCAAGACAGGTCCTCGGTCACCGTTACTCCCAGAAATTTGAAAAATGGCACCCTCTCCACCACTTCATTCCCAATAAAGAGAGGAGAGTGATTGGGTCTACATTTGCGGTAATCCTAGATGATCTCCTTAGTCTTTTTAATGTTCAAAGACAGGTTATTCTTGACACACCATGACGCTAGATGTTGCACTTCAGTCCGATAATCCGCCTCATTGTTGTTGTTAATGAGTCCCAGCACTGTTGTATCATCTGCAAATTTAACAATGAGGTTGGAGCAGAGAGAAGCAGAGCAGTCATGTGTGAAAAGAGTATAGAGCAGAGGGCTAAGCACACATCCTTGGGGGGCCCCGGTGTTGATTGATAGGGTGGGGGACAAGTGCTTGCCTACTCTAACCCTCTGTGTTCGGTCTGTCAGAAAGTCCACAATCCAATTGCACAGCGAGTTGTCGAAGCCAAGGTGGTGCAGTTTGGCTCGGAGTTTAAACGGCCGGATTGTATTAAAGACAGAGCTAAAGTCGACAAAGAGGAGTCTTGCGTAGGTGCTCTTGTGCTCAAGATGTTCCAGTAACATGTGGAGCACAATGGCAATGGCATCCTCAGTCGACCGATTCCGCCTATATGCAAATTGGTGTGGATCAAGTGATGATGGTATTGCACTTTTAATGTGAGTAATGACCAGCCTCTCAAGACACTTAGCAGGAATGGAAGTGAGTGCTACCGGTCTATAGTCATTTAAAAGACTGGCACTTGACTGCTTGGGGACTGGGACTATTGTGGCTGCTTTAAAGCAGGCAGGAACCAATGAAGTGGACAGCGAAGTGTTATAAATTTCAGTGAAGACGTCAGTTAACTCCGCAGCACAGTCTCTCAGCACACGGCCCAGCACACCGTCCGGTCCGGCTGCCTTCCTGATGTTAATGTTGCAGAGAGCCCGTCTTACTTCATGGTTGCTCAGGACTGGTGCACGGTCAGTAGACGGGAGGGGGGGGGGGCAGCACTGGATCAGTGTTTTCCCTGTCATAACGGGCATAAAAGAGATTAAAATCCTCAGCTGAGATATGATCAGCAGAGGGAGATGTTGATTTACTCTTATAATCCGTGATCGCTCTAATGCCCTCCCAAACCTGCCTGGGATTTGCAGAGTTATTAAAACAGGCTTCAATACGCCTCCGGTGTTGTTGTTTGGCAGTGTTGATTCCTTTCCTTAATGCAGCCCTGGCTTTGCTGTATAAGTCATGATCTTTAGAACCCAGCGCTCTATTTCTAGCCCGGATCAGTTGTTCAACTTCGTGTGTGGTCCAAGGTTTCCTGTTGAGATACACACGGAAATATTTCCAAGATGTAACATTGTCCACACAGAAGTTAATGTAACACAGGACAGTGGAGGTGTATTCATCCAGTGACTCACGAGTGTCCATACCCTGCCCCTTGAAAACATCCCAATCTGTGTGGTGGAAACAGTCCTGTAACATAGGAATAGCATCCTCTGAGAACATTCTCACTGTCTTGGTTGTGATACCCAGTCCCAGTAATATATACATTTCGAATTAACAATTGTTCCTAGATGAAGAAAACTTGCAGCTCTATCCTCTGATCATTCGGACTTGTTCCAGCCGTTTCGGCGCATGACATACATCACGACCACACGTTAGCGATTGGCTATGGCAGATCCTGAGTGACTCTGGGCAGATCCAATATCTTTGAACTTGAACAGAGAACCCACCTACAAGGAAGTAAACGTTTCTCAATGGAGAGAGGCCAGACTCTATGTAAAAATGAAATGTACGAGTCTGGTTGAACCAGGCTAACAAAGTCATAAATAAACTTTAAAATGAATAACATTTATGAATCAACAAATTTAGTAAATTAAATAGGTAGATTGAAATTGATTTAATTTGTGCTAAACAAATTCCCAACCATAGGATGTTCTATCTTGCTAAGAAGTGACATGGTATATCATCTCCAGACACTAGAGGATGCTATTTATCTGTGAACTGGACCCCGGGCACCTGGGGCGATCATATCGACGGATTGACCAGACCCTGCTTCTGACATTTCTAAAACAGCTATGTTACGGCGGAATAGTATGCATTAAATCATCAGTATTGATTTTCTGAAACATATAGACATAAAACAACCGCTCCAAAATAGTTACTTCCGCAGTATGATGTGCAACAACCGCGTGGGAAAGTCTTAGTCTTTTATAATAAAAGCTTATTGGATAATTTGTTGGTTTTACGGTGAAATACATTTGGGATAATTCGTAAACTCGCACTCCTCCCTGTCCACTGGAATGAATAAAAACCACGCTTCAATGATAATGAGTATGAAAAGTGAATGCACAGCAAGTCCTTATTACAGCAGGAATATTCCTCCACAGGAAAGGATTCCTATACAGGAAATTTCCTCAACTTTTCCTCAGGCTTCCGCATCTCTTTCATTGCTTTCAATGCATCGATGCCAGGTGGCCAGTGGACCATATCATCAAGCACCCAGGACTTTGACATGACTCCTTCCTCTGCTTTATTTCTCTCCCTCCAAACAGCCTGAACCCACATGACCAAACCTTGACAGAGGGGAACATTTTTATTTTTAGTCTGGATCCAGGCCAGTAACCTGTCATATACTACTATATTGTTGTGGTTATCTATATTTGTCAATGTTACCGACTAAGGCAGTGGGCAGCTGGAGGATGAGTGAGTGTCAGCTGGCAGCAGGAGTGGACATGTACAGTTCAACTTCGTTCTACTCCATGTAACATAGGAAATAGAATATACCCTAAATTGGTTGCCTCGCGGTTTGGCGTCAGGCAGACAACTTTATGGTGTAACTTCTGCCTCGTGATCAGTTGGTGCTTTGGTCTGCTGAGCTCTTTAACACGAACAATGTTGAGTAGTCTGGAAACAAAGGGGTCATCGAAGAAACTCTGTCATTATGGTGTATCACATCACAAACCAAAGAGCCATATGAACGTTTTTCCTTCACAAAGGCAAACACCCTTCCCTTGATGTGGTAGATACACCACAAGTAAACGTCTCTTTGGCTACACGTCTGTGTTTTCGCTGACTTCTCTAGCTCTGTTAAGCGTTTGGCAATGTGGGCAATAGGATTTCGACTTTGCCTGACCATTTTCTTCAGTTTCTGGAGCTAATTTTCAAATGGAAAGCTTGAAACATTGTTCAGGGAACCCTTGAAATGCTCAACATCATCTGGCAGATGGGTCAGCGAGTGTACATTGTACACAGCAAAGGTTTTCCCATAAAACTCTTCAGACTTTTCAACAAAGTACATAAATACTCATTTCGCAGGACATCATCAGAGTTGAACAGAATTGACATGATGACTGTGAGTGCAAGAAAATGTTTATAGGAAGGAGGTGCAAGAACTTCCCTCAAAACAACTGGTCCTGAGTAAAGGAGGAACTGTCTTAATTCTGTGGTCTTCCACCTATCAAGTTCCTGCAAACTCCCTTGCCAACTTTCCATTTAGTGATTTCAGATTATCTGAAATTCTGCTCCTTTGTTGAAATGACAACTTGCATGTATTAGGCATGAAATACAGCATTCTCCGAACCACACCCAAACAGACCAAGTGCATGTAGTCCAAGGCAAACTCATGGATACATGAGATTCCGGGCAACAGTCAGTTGGGATATCTGAACTTGATGATTCTTGTATACCCACTGTTGGAAACCATTTTCAATCCTTGGAACGGCACCTTTTTCTTTGACCCCAAAAACAAGCCCTCCGTCATAGGTGCCTCTGATAGCGCATCACTCACAAGAATGATAACTGTTGTGATTCTTAATGTACTTCAAGAATGTCCTGCCAGGAGCATCACATATGAATGCTTTCACAGACTGTTGAAGTGCTTTGCCTCTATGAACAATGCCGTCTTGCTACAACTCCAAAAGAAAGTCACTGAAGTATTCTTCCACTGAATTTGGTTTAGTAACTCCACAGTAGAGGGCCACAATAAAAGGAGCAAAGTCATGAAAGTTGCAGAGTATGGGGCACATTTGCAAGTTGGAGGATTTAAAACGGGGCACACCATCAATGTTAAAGCACAAATGTAGGTGCTCAACGATTCCTGCATGCTGAGACAAAACTTTTAATATGCCAGAAGCAACACCAAAGTAGGCATAGTGTCCACCACATTTTTCAACGGTTGCCAGTTTCTTTGGTGTTTGCAACAGTGTTTGGGAATCCTTTGGGAGCTGATGGCCTTGTCGCCTAAGGATCTCTAGCATCTCATTAAGAGCAGTTCGCGTGGAGCTGTTCCTGACCTCACCCAGATCAGGAAAGGTTTCTTCTGAGGACTCATCAGACAGAATTTGGGTTTCTGAGTCAGATGATAGCACCACATCAATATATAAATGATCAGATCACAATGAAGGTGACAAACCCTACCCATCCACACTCCCCAGCATTCCATCCTCCTAACTTGAATTTTCAGCCAGTGCAAGCATTACGCTTGCAGACTACAGCATTATGCTTACTCCAGTTCCTTAGATATCCCATCACACTGGAGCGATGCTGCAATAAATTGTAATAATACAAGTTATAATTTTGAAAATAGCTGCAAGCAGCGATACAGGGGCCAAGCCCTCCAATGGTTCCCTGGGTTCAAAAAGTAAAAATACTTTGCTTTCAAAACTTTAATAAACAAAGTATTCTTACTTAACTTCATACCTCACAGAACAAATGAGTTTCTCAAATACACACAGTAAATTCCCCGGTGTTAAATTTAACACCGCTCGGTGTTTATATGGGAACCACCAGCAGGGTGTTAAAAGTAACACTGATACAGTGTTAAAGTTAATGAGATAATTAAGTGAATAATTGAGTGATGATTGAGCATTATTGAAGACACCTGATGTTAACAAGCAGAATCACTGAAGGACAAAATCACAAATTGTAAGCCACCGTTATGGAGATCAGTGTTTGCTTTAGTTGGGCTCTTGACACTTATACTTTCACTTTAACTTTGTTTGTCTGCTTTTATTAATTTATAACAGTCAAATGAACAAAGAAAACTGTGATCTGATATTGTTGGTTATGTTTTCACATAATCATGCTGTGATCTGAAAAATCTAACTTTTCAGATGAATTGGCTTAACTTGTTAGTAACAGTTTAATGATTGTGCAGCATATCCGTATTTTTCTTTTAACCGAAAATATTTAATAACAACTATTCTGATCAAATCACTTTCATCTTTATTTAGAAACACAGACATAAATAGTCAGCCTGTGTATCTCAACCATGGTGACATTAATAATCCTTGTTTCCACCAATCACAACTCATTAATGGCTCCCATCATGCATTGCGGTATGAATAAATTATGATCTGAATTGTCTATGTAATTTACTTTTCCTAATTGAATATTCTGCTCGTCACCATTGTTGAGAAGCATTGACTGAATTTTGAGGTTTATGTGTGCCTATAAGAAGTTTTTTTTTTTAACAACTTGTAGAAATCCATTACATTATATCTGACATTCTGGATATTTATGTACAATCTCAGTTATGTTGTGACCTACAAAATTAACCACGAACATATATTTCAAATGAATGTCATAATATGACCAACACCATCATATAAATTGTCTCTTTGTTCATCTGGCAGGTATAACTCAGATGCAACAGCCAATTCAAATGTAAAGTTAATAATAAAAGGGTCAAGAGCCCAACTAAAGCAAACACTCACCTCCATAACGGTGACCTGAAAGTTAGGTTTTCTCCTTGTAATTCTGCTTTAGGTGTCTTCAATAATGCTCAATCATCACTCAATTAATCACTTAATTATCTTATTAACTCTAACACTGCCTCAGTGTTACTTTTAACACCCTGCTGGTGGTTCCCATATAAACACCGAGCGGTGTTAATTTAACACCAGGGAATTTACTGTGCACATCATTTGTGGAACTAAAACAACTTTTCCACCATTTAAGGCCACAGTACCTCTTTGATCTGGACATGTTCAATTTTTTGGAGGAGTAGCAAAAAAACTGTTTACCATCTGCTTCAATATGGCGGACAGTAATATTCTTGGAAAATGACAAATGAGTCATTTTTCCAGCATGGTTTGTGGACCTAAACTTCGTGCTTAGTTAAGAATGGCTATAAGCATTCATACAACGTTTCAAATGTAAGGTAAGCCAATGAAATAAGATCACATATTCCAAGAATTGACATATTTGCTTTTATAAAATTAAAGAAAAAAGAAAAGACATTAAACTATGTTAATTTAACAAAGATTTGTCATGAGGAAAAAAATAAAATTGTAGCATTACAGAACATGAAATCTAACCAATAATTAACAAAACTAACCTAATTTCAAAAGTCTGGAAACATGAATTAAATAAATAAAAAAATAAAAAATAAACATCTATACATATATAAAGACACACACTACCATCACATGTTGTGCGTTTCATTACAATCATGAACGTTACATTGCCAATGAAAAAAAACCCCCACAAAAAACGAATACATATACATTATGTACACACACTACCATCACATATTGTGCGTTTCATTACGAAGTCATTTTTTTATCGTCTTTACAGTACTCTTAGTTGAAGGTTTTTTGGCTAGTGTAATAGGTGGTGTTGTTGGCTCAGATGGTCTTTTAACTGGAGACTGAGGTTCTGTGACACAGAGGACAGGGTTAATTTCATCTAGGTCTGTATTAACTTCAAATAAATCCTCATCATTGGTATGAGCTGATGAAGTTCTCTCGATGTTGGTGACTTCCAAGCAGTTATTATATGTTGAAGTCAGTTCATCTGAGGATAGCAAGAGTTCTTCTACATCTTGTGAATCACAAGGTGACAGGTCCAGTTCTGGTGTTATGAATTTTGACAAATTGGAGTTTGAAACTGTGGTAAACTTATTTCTTCTCAAGTGTAGAAGACCATGAGCGAAGACCAGGAGACTCGGGCTGTATCTTAAGCAGGATTCTTTATTGAGAACACGAGCTGTTGGTAGCTGTAGTCAACGAAATCTCGTCTCTAACTAAAATCAGTATACACTTGAATTCATATACCTTTTTAAGGGGGGGGGTTACATCGAGGGGGGATACATTCTGAAACAAAGCATGCAAATGACGTAGGTGTTATGATCCGACCCGACGAGGATCCATCAGACGAGATACCCATCCGGACGGCAGTTGAGATCCAGGGAGCTATGCTCGGCAGACACGAGGAGGAGCTGGCCGCCGCTCATCAGGCTGTGAGGTCTCTGGCTGCCCAAGTATCTGATCTGTCTGCTCGTTTACTTCACCAGGATTCTTCCTCTTTCCCGAACCGTCAACTGCTTCCAGAGCCACGAATAAACAATCCTTACGGTTATGCTGGTGAGCCAACTCAATGCAGAGCCTTTCTCATTCAATGTGAGATTGTCTTTTCTCTTCAGCCTCAGACGTACGCGGAGGACCGGGCTCGCATTGCATATGTTCTCTCTCTCCTCACGGGACGCGCACGGGAGTGGGGAACGTCTGTTTGGGAGACACAATCTGCATGCTGTCGCAAGTATCAGTCTTTTAAGGATGAGATGATTAAAGTCTTCGATAGGTCCGTCTTCGGCAGTGAGGCTTCTCGTCTTCTGGCTGTTTTACGCCAGGGTAAAAGGTCTGTGGCTGACTTTGCTATAGAGTTCCGGACACTAGCGACTACGAGTGAGTGGAATGAACCTGCACAGATCGCACGCTTTCTGGAGGGATTGAATTTAGACCTTAAGGAGGAGATTTACGCACGGGGGGCACCTTCTCAGCTCGATCAGCTTATCGACCTGGCCATTCGCCTGGACAAGTGTTTCGAGCAGAGGCGACGTGTTCGTTCTCCCTTTACCACGACTAGCGACACCTGTCCTTCTGTTACTGCCTCCGTACTGACCCAGCCTGATGCTGAGCCCATGCAGGTTGGGGGTGTGCGCATTTCTTCAGAGGAGCGTCAGCGGCGCATAGTTAACCACCTCTGTCTTTACTGTGGTACGGCTGGTCACTTTGTTTCATCCTGCAGTTTAAAAGCCAGAGCTCGCCAGTAGACAGAGGAGTACTGGTGAGCGCGTCTGTCATCTCCTCGTCGCCCAGGTCACGTACCACAATCTCAGCTGTGCTCCGTCTGGCTGGTCTCTCAGCTACTGGCCTTGCCCTCATCGACTCGGGTGCTGAGGGGAATTTTATCGATGAGAAGTGGGCTCGTGAACACAAGATTCCCTTGATCGACTTAACTGAGGCTGCCTCTGTCTTTTCCCTGGATGGCAGAGAGCTCTCTTCTGTTCGTCGCGTCACCAGTCCGGTTAGTCTCACTGTTTCCGGCAATCACCAAGAGACTATTTCTTTTTTTGTTTTTCAGTCTCCCTTTACCCCCATTGTTTTAGGTCATCCCTGGCTTATTCAGCACAATCCACAGATTGACTGGTTTAAGGGGTCGATTCATTCATGGAAATTATCTTGTCATGTAAATTGTCTTGTGTCTGCTGTTTCTCCCTTGTCTACTGTCTCTGTGTTTCAGGAGGAGCCTGACGATTTGTCTGGTGTCCTGGAGGAGTACCATGATCTGCGGGCGGTTTTCAGTCGGTCCCGGACGGTCTCCTTACCGCCTCACCGTCCGTATGACTGCTCTATCGAACTCCTTCCTAACACCACGCCTCCTCGCGGTAGACTGTACTCCCTCTCGGCGCCCGAACGAGAGGCTCTGGAGAAGTATCTCACAGAGTCTCTCGACGTGGAGATCATTGTTCCTTCTTCGTCTCCCGCCGGTGCGGGATTTTTCTTTGTAAAGAAGAAGGATGGGTCTTTGCGCCCCTGTATCGACTATCGAGGGCTGAACGACATAACAGTCAAGAATCGCTATCCCTTGCCTCTTATGTCGTCTGCTTTTGAGATCCTACAGGGTGCAAAGATATTTACTAAGTTAGATTTGCGCAACGCCTACCATCTGGTGCGTATCAAGGAGGGAGACGAATGGAAGACCGCGTTCAACACTCCTGTCGGGCACTTTGAATATCGCGTTTTACCTTTTGGTCTGGTCAACGCTCCCGCCGTATTTCAAGCTTTAGTAAACGATGTCTTGAGAGATATGCTCAATGTGTTTGTTTTCGTTTACTTGGATGACATCTTAATTTTCTCACCATCCCTCCAAGTACACGTTCAACACGTTTGGAGAATCGCCTTTTCGCTAAGGCTGAGAAATGCGTCTTTCACGCCC
The DNA here is from genome assembly GCF_016745375.1 of Pimephales promelas. Next base: position 347,142 of record NW_024121138.1, read on the forward strand.
AATCCGTTACTTTTCTCGGCTCGGTTGTTTCTGCGGAGGGGAACAGTATGGATCCTGACAAGGTTCGAGCAGTTCTCGATTGGGCTGTCCCTGATTCTCGAGTCGCGCTCCAACGGTTTTTGGGGTTTGCAAATTTTTACCGGCGCTTTATTCGTAACTTTAGCCAGGTTGCCGCCCCTCTCACCGCTCTCACGTCCAAGACCAGGTTCGTGTGGTCAGGGAATGCTCAGGATGCTTTTGACCGCTTAAAGAGACTTTTTACTTCAGCGCCCATCCTGATCACTCCTGATCCTAAGCGTCAGTTTATTGTTGAGGTCGATGCCTCCGAAATTGGGGTGGGAGCTGTCTTGTCGCAGCGCTCTTCCCAGGATGACAAGGTTCATCCGTGCGCGTTTTACTCCCACCGTCTGTCACCCGCGGAGCGCAACTATGACGTTGGTAACCGTGAACTCCTTGCGATTCGTCTGGCACTTGGTGAGTGGCGACACTGGCTTGAGGGAGCCAGTGTACCATTCATTGTATGGACGGATCATCGCAATCTGGAATACATTCGTTCTGCGAAACGTCTTAACGCCCGTCAGGCTCGTTGGGCGTTATTTTTTGAGTCAGTTCGACTCATCAGAGGGTGCCTCGACCGATGAGAGGGTTCTACCTCCGCGCTGTGTGGTCGGGGTGGCCGTCTGGGGAGTGGAACAGGCGGTTAAGCGTGCACTTTCGTACATCACGCGCGTTCCCCGATCCTCCGAGGGAACATTGTACGTACCCGAGGCTGCTCGTTTGATGGTTCTTCGCTGGGGGCACTCTTCTAAGTTAGTCGCGCACCCCGGTGTAAGAGGCACGTTATCTGTGATACGTCAGAGATTCTGGTGGCCCACTCGCGAGCGCGATATTCGGCGTTTTGTGGCTGCCTGTTCTATCTGCGCTCAAACCAAGTCTAGTAACAAGCCTCCGGCTGGTAATACGGTCATCCTCACCGTCGTAGACCGTTTTTCTAAGGCTGCGCATTTTATTCCGCTCCCTAAATTACCGTCGGCTCAGGAGACCGCCCAGATTATGGTGGATCACGTTTTCAAGATCCATGGTCTTCCTTCGGACATTGTGTCTGACAGAGGTCCTCAATTCACCTCTCAAGTCTGGAGGGAATTCTGTCGGCAGATAGGGGCTTCCGCCAGTCTGTCGTCAGGATTCCATCCTCAGACCAATGGGCAAGCCGAAAGGACCAATCAGATCCTTGGTCGCATGTTGCGCTGTCTCACCTCTCAGAATCCCGTGTCATGGTGCGATCAGTTATCCTGGGCCGAATATGCTCATAATTCTCTTCCGTCGTCCGCTACTGGTTTTTCTCCGTTTGAGGGTTGCCTTGGTTACCAGCCGCCTGTTTTTTCTTCTCAAGAGTCTCAGGCCTCAGTTCCGTCCGTCAAGGCCTTTATTCAGAGGTGTAAACGTACTTGGAGGAGGGTGAGATCTGTTTTATGTCAGACTAGGGAGCGCACTCGTCGAGCCGCTAATCGCCGCAGAATTAGACCTCCCAGATATGTTTGCGGTCAGAGGGTGTGGTTATCCACCCGCAATTTACCTGTTCATGAGATGTCTCGCAAGCTCATGCCTCGTTTTATCGGGCCCTTTATTATTGTTAAGGTTATCAGTCCTGTTGCTGTGAAGCTTAGACTGTCCGGTCAGGTGCGCCGTGTTCACCCGGTCTTTCATGTGTCCTGCATTAAACCCATTATTCGTGCGCCCGCCCGCCCCTCACTTCCCCCTCCTCCCATTGACGAGGGGGCCTCTATCTACAGAGTCCGCAAGCTCCTCGACGTTCGTCCTCGGGGGCGTGGTCACCAGTTCCTGGTGGACTGGGAGGGGTATGGTCCTGAGGAGAGGCGGTGGATTCCTGCCCGGGACATCCTGGACTGTTCTATGATTGATGACTTCTACCGGTCCCGTCAGGCTCCTTCCTCGAGCGCCTAGAGGCGCTCGTTGAGGGAGGGATACTGTTATGAGTAGGGTTTTTTTCTATTTATTCTCTCACACACACACTTATATACACACTCACACACACACACACTCATTCACGTTCATACCCGCTCTCTCTTTCCTCACCTGTTAGTCTTTGCAATCAGTGCTCGCGCTGATTTGCTTTTACACCTGTTTCTACTTTTCCCTAAGTGTTCACCCTTTATCTGGCGTTTGTTTCAGTAGTCTCTTTGTCGGATCATTGTTTCATGTCACGGTACGTCCGTCCTCTCTGATTTAGTCAAGTGCTAACAGTCTTGTCTTGTTTGTCCGTATCAGTCTGGCTACTAAGAGTATTTTCCGTGCCTTGCTGTTGCTGCTGCTTGGGGCTCTCTTCGTCCACTCTTCGTGACTTAGACGTCTCCTGTTCCTAGAGACTGCGCCTAGGAGGTTCTGTTCAGCGCTTCGTGACAGGAGATTATTCCCGCTTCTGTTTGTCTCCAGATCTGTGTTTATTAATGACAGACTGCCTTTGTTTCTATCATTAATTAAAGACTGTTATTCCTGTCTATCTGCTTCTGGATCCTTCATTATTTGACGTGACAGTAGGTGTGATCTTGTTACCAAACTTTTCCCAGGTCTGCTCTCATCAGCATAGCAGTTATTGGCCCTTGAGATGCTAATCCAATCAGCCTGACTAGAGTGGTTAAACCTTTACATTATCATTGAGATAAAGGGTGGGAGTCTTAGTGATCTGAATAATTTAAAATACAATAGAGAAAACAGGTTGGGCAGGAAAGAACCATTAAGAGTTTCAGTAATCTGAGCAATACAGAAAAACAGGATAGGCCGGATATAATCACCATCCTAATCTTGAATGCTAAATTCAATGTACAGAAAGCTTTCTCAGTTTATATTGGAATCTAAATTAAACATTTAATCAATTTGTAATACCACAAAACTGTAAGAGAAGTTATTTGACCAGCTTGATGCATTTCAATGATTCCGTTGCATTTTGTTATATAGCATTTTGCATCCCGTAAAATTAATTAAGTTGGACAACGGTGAAATTGCTGTTTGATGTTGAATTGTTCTTGTGATGTGTGGCATTTTGGACATTGTTTTCTAATGTTTATTTGCATCCCTATTGGCTTCTGTCTCACTACTGTATTAGGTATTTTCATCAATTTGTCCACAGGGCGTCTAAAGTGCCACCTAAGTGACTACTCTTCACCGTGGTCTTCCTCACATCCCACGAACAGCCTATTTGTCCACCTAGGTGCATATTTTCAAAGTTTGTGGGTCGTGTAAAAAACCAAAAAATCCCTTATTTTGGGGATGGATTCTGGGAAATCTCCTTTATTTTCAATGTTTAATGTTGACAGTTATGGACTGGATACGGTACAGTAAAAGTTTAATATATCAACTTGCTCCTCTGACTACGTCACCTTCTTCATTGCTCTGATTGGCTGTGGCGCTTTCCAATTGCGTGCAGAGAGAATTTGAAAGACAACCGTTTATCCCGCCCCTCGGATTGAGCCCTGTCAATGATGAGTTCCCAGACCTAACATCTTGATGTAGGTCTGGCATGCCAGACTATATTCATCCACCTAAGTGCCTACAATAGTTTATTCATCCACCTAAGTGCCTATACACCCGGTCAAAGTCAGCATCCAACCAGTAGCTTAATAAGTTACTCACTGGCCTTCAGCACATGTGGTCAAATCCCCAATTCCTGACCAGGATTCACCGGCTGAAAATTAAAGTCAGTTAACAGCCTCCACCCTGTAACTTGTACCTGTAACCTGTAACTGGACTTCACCCACTGTATCCATCATGTAACTTATTTGACAGAGCCCCCCTATAGGCTGTCTGTGGACAGTTGAATATTATGCAAATTTTGCATAATTTGGTTTACATTACAAATGTGGTTTACATTACTTTATTTGTATTACTTTATCAATAGCTGCGTTTCCATTACCCTTCAATTTGTGCAAATTGAAATTGCTAAATGATAATACGCTCAATGGAAAAGTCAATTTCGCAAAAACTCCAGTTTATCGCAAAAAAGTTTTTACGCTCGCATGAGGAGGTTTTTCAGGCAATTAGAAAAAGGATTTTTTTTCGCAAAACTGCAATGGAAACGGATTTTGCGCATTACAGTCACCTGACTTAGAAGACGGAGTGTGTTTTAGGTCCGTGTCTGCAAATAATAATAATAATTATCATCATTAGCCTATTATAACATTTATTAGGATACATATGTAGAAGACGCTTTTATCCAAAAAAGGAACAAAGCAATTCGTCACATCTAATTCATAGTACAGGTTGGACAATAATAATAATAGGACTTAAGATTATCACAAATAAACACTCGATTTTGACCAATATTCAAGAGTGTGTGCGGAGTTTGGAGCACGCACTGGATGGCAGACAGGCGCGGGCACACCGTGAACACTTTCATTTTCCCATTAACAGTGGAATCAACTTAAAAAATGGTTATACAGAAAATAATAATACATTATTCGCTAGTACGTTTATTTGCATAATGTCACAATAACAAGAAAACGTCAGGCGCGCTTTATGATCTTTGTGAACTGGAGTGTGAGAACTGAAACAATCAGATCTGATTGATTAAAACATTCTCCCACATATCTTCCTTTGTGTTCAGCAGAACAAATAAACACATAGAGGTTTGGAACAACATGAGGGTGAGTAAATACTGACAGAATATTCATTTTTGGGTGAACTAAAGCTTTAAATATAGATAAATAAAAAATTAATTTTAAAAATTAAACGTTCTTAAAAAACATAAATACACATACTAATACTAAAAATAAAAATGAAATAAATCCCAAAAATATATAAATATATACAGAAAAAAAGGACTGGACTGTCATCCAGCCACTCAAGGCCTAAGCCTTCCCCTCTGAATGACTTTCTGTTGACCCCATAGTCAAATTTGAACTCCTCATCCACAGAGATGTTCTTCGGGGCCTTAAATAAAACAATGTCCTTTTCTTGCCCATTAAAAGTCATTTTGCAGCCGAAGGGCTTTATGTTGGCTGCCTTTGAGGAGTGGTTGATGCGGCGGCCAAAAGTGTCTATCTGTGGGTGACGGCTGCAGGGAAAGGTCTGGACATCCACACAAAGGGCTTGCTGTGGTAATCACAAACAATGTCACCACTGGCAAAGTTTCTGGTGGCAACCACTCCTGTAATTAGGAAAACATTACATTTTGAGTTACTGAATATACTTTGCATGTAGACCAACGTTTCAGGCTTTAATTGTAGTTCTTGGTGCATTTAATGGCTGTTAAAAGGTTCAATTTACATTTTTGTATTTTCTTGCCTTGAAAATAACTGAAAGGTTTTCTTACCGAAACTTTTGGGAGGACCAAAATCTTTGATGGCCAGACCTGTCCATGCCTGCTCAGCCACACAGCGATGCACACAGGGGTCGGTTTTGACCTTCTGCTTAGAGGCCGGCCTCCACATTCTCACAACCTCCTCTGGTTTGGGGCAGTTGGTCGTCCACCCCTCCTGAGAAATTAGGCCTCCGCAGACTGAAGTAACCTGAAAGACAGAATGACAAGACTTTACTCATGCAAGTCATTTGTCACAATGAATCAATGTCGAATTTATGGGTGCCAATGCTGTATTGATAGATTTGGAGACTTACCGACAAGATAGTCAGCCCTCTTGGTATATTGTGAAGCCCGCCACTTGTCATAAAATGACCTGGCTCCAGGAAAGACAGCTTCACTCCGCTGCCTCTTAGATGGAGGCTGGCCCTGCGGAGAGACAGGGAAGGCCTCCAAAAACTTGTTAAAGTACCGCCACATGCTGGTTTCAGCAACTGCTGCTGTCCCCTTATCCGAACAAGTCCTGCATAAGTGGGGAATACAATATTTAGAGTAATATAATGTGCAAACAGTTTGTGTTATGTCCTTTATAAATGAAGAGACATACCCAGCCACAGAGGATAAGAGGTCGGCTGCCTCCACCAAGTCCTCATCAAGGGCCGCCCAAATATAAATGGATGGCCTCCTGTTGTTGTGCCGACAATAACCGCCCTCCGCACATTCTGGCTTTTTGAGATGCCCAGTTTATACCTGTTGAAATAAAAATTTGAAGGAAATGTTAATCATGAAATGACTGTAACTGACATACATTCAGACATGTGAACATGTATATGTGTAGGTACGTACATTGAGTGTAGTTTGTTCATGTCCTTGTGGACCGCATCCGCAGAACTGGTAAGAAAAAAACGGTTGCAGCCTTTCTCTTCGCTGAAAATGTGAGGCCTGATGTTCAGGTAGTACTGCTGCAATATCTATGGTGAAAAAAAGTCCAAAAATTGATGGTGAGCAAATTACTCTTTGTGTTGCAATGAAACTTACATTGTCCTCAGCCTGGCTCAGGGCAACCCTCATACCAACCGAGGCTTTTCTTTTTGTGCGCAGTATCACCCTACTGCCATGGATGACACGGCCCACCCACTCTGCATTCTTCATGTGGGTGATGAAGAAGGAGCTGGCTGGTTACTGACTAAAAACCCTGACGAATAAGCTCCTTCACCAGGACCATCTGACTCCCTTCTTGTCAGGCAACAGCGTGCGCTGTCGCAAAAAGTCCCAAAGTCCCACACTCGTGCACTGTCGATCCACTCTCTGGCAGAAGCCTGTGCTCTCTGGACCTCGGCTGCCCGTTCAGCCTCTGTGCTGTCTCGGAGGCAGACAGTGGCCAGATGCAAAGCGATGTCCTCCTGCGGCTCGTAGCAATGGAGACAATGGATTTTGATGCTTTCAAAAGAAATGGAAAACAAAAACACATGATATAATATATAAAAAAAATTAAATAATCCTCTGAAAGAACGATACACAAATTAAATAGATTAAAAGAAATTAGATAGATGGATGTATATAAGCAATATCATGCAAAAGTTAATTTATTTCAGTAAATCTAACATTTTATAATGTAATAATATAACATATTATTGGCTACGGTGTAATTACACTATACAGCACAACTAGGGCCACTATAATATGTGAACAACATATTTTGCATTTTTCATAATCAATAAGCCATAATCATCAAAATTATAACAAATAAAGCCTTGAAATATCTCACTTTGCATGTAATGACGGTATGTAATATAGAACTTACATCTTTTAAATTGATTTACTGAAAAAATAATAAATTACCTTTGCATGATATTATAGGTTTTCTAATTTCACATGTAGATGGATAGACGTCCAGAAGGATAGACAGATATATAGATAGACAGACTACACTTTACAAAATGAAAAATGTAAACACTTACCTGTCCATTATAGCTCTTTTCAGCGGGGAACTCTTTTCTGCACGGTCACAGACGAGGGGTGTGTTGAAACTGAAAAAGAGAAACCCCACCATTAAAATACAAATATTATAAGATCATTAAGTAATCCTAAAATCAAAGGAAGAAATGTTCAATGAAAATTTCAAAACACAAAATAGTAGTCTCAAAACCTTTAGATTTATTCACTATTAATAACAACCATAATAATAATATAGATATAGATACAGCAGGGTTTCTGGGCTTTTTAGCCCAAAAGGGCTAAACAAACGAGTAAAACAAATCCACTTGGAAATATATAAGTTTGCCTATTTAAAAAAAGATGAAGGCCACAATGATATAGCTATAACATATTTATTATATATGTTCATATATGTTCATGTTCAAAAAGATCAGTCATCTTCATCCTCAGTTCTTTTTATTTGTATACCCTTACATTAGACAAATTTGTCAAAGAAAAAACTATTATTTGGTTTTGAACAAACAAATGAAAAAAGCCTTATTTGAAGTGAAAAACCTATCTTGGCGAAAACTCGACTGATCTGAACTCCATAGGCCTTGTTGGAATCGTCTATTCGCACTGAAAATAAAGATATGAGTTTCTGAATTTTTGGCGGAGGATTGGCAGAGAAATTACACGAAAACCTACGTGCGCGTTTCAAAATGGCGGCCGCGAGAAGAGGCTCGGGTTAGGCCTACCAAATGTGAAAAACGTATCTTGGCGAAAACTGATCCTCACGCCATAGGCCTTGTTGGAATTGTCTATTCAAACTGCAAATAACTATATATTCCTGACATTTATAATGCACAGTAACTTATCTTTTATTATTAAAAATAAAATTCAGACTGATTTTCCCATGGCTGTCGTTGCTATTCAACCATGCACTGCGCTCTCCACAACGACAAAGAAGTTTTAGTAGCTAACGTATTTCCACCACTGAGAAACGCTTGCTGTAGCTCTGCTAAAAGATTTATTTACGAAGATAAAAAACACTCAGGTGTTTGGGTGCACGACACGTACGTGCACTCCCATACTGAAAAGTTTATCAGCGTGCTTCCCGTGAGCGCATTACAAGTGCTTCCCGTGCTCCTATTTGAAATAACGACCTTGAGCGTGCAAAAGACGCAATACATGAACTAACCAGGAGACCCCCTTGACATCGCTTCTGTGCACGGCACCTTCTCAGCAAACAGAGGCGCCATTGCCAATAAGCTAATTGAATCGAAATGATAAAAAATAGAAAACCTTCGCGGCACAGATGATTTTTTTTTAACTGCTCGTGCCGCCCCCCATGTGACATGAAGAAATGCCGCCCCGGGCGATTGCCCGGTTCGCCCGTGCCTAAAACTGCCACTGGCTTCACCTTGGCATTCATTTTGTTAAGCTTTGTCATTTCTTTTAACTGGCGAAGTTTGATCAGGGAGATGTGACGTGAACGAAGTTGCATTCTTTTCAAAAACCTTAAAGGAGAAATCAAAACTATGGGCTTTCGTGAGGGGAGAACTGGTGAAACTTCCTGCTGGCCTTCTTCGCTTCTGGACACCACTGCTTCCCCTTTCCAAAGAAAATACACGGTGAAGGATTGATCATTGTGCCAATAAATACAGCATTATAGACTCAGTACGTTTAAAGGATATTTACCTGGCTTGTCTGGGACCTTGTCTCAGCAGTGGAGCCTTCAGAGCCTTCGGTTTCCTGTGAGGATTCCTCTGTTGCCTTTGCCCTCTTTCTAGGGTTTTCATGCTTCCGGCCACTGCGCACTCGCTTGACCCCCGATGTGCTGTTGTCCTCCCCTGTCAGCATAGTCGCGAAAAGCCTGCAATGTTCTAGTGCCTGCTTGGCAGACAAGTTTGCTATGTAAAACTTGTCCACCGTTTGGACGTCATGGCACATAAACTTTGATATCTTCTGGCGGTCGGCCTCAGAATGAGTAAATTTGGCCTAGAATAGAGAGAAAGAAGGAGAAAACCAAAGTAGTTTGAGGAGACAACACCTAACTGAATGTCTCTGAAATATGCCCCCTAACGAGAGAAAACAGTTACATGGCTGGCGATGGATGTTCTTAAATCAGTGAAGTTTGGGCTGCCGGTTAGGCCCATTGACTTCCACGCGGCACGGAAATAGGTGACAAGTTTTTTGCATATCTTAGAAGTTGAGGTGAAAAAATAGTACTTTGCAGTACTGCCACCGGGAAGTCTTCTTCTTATTTTGAGGAAACGCTGCATCCAGTCAAATTCCTCCCTTGTTACCGCTATCTGGGCCGGGCCAAACGCTGGTTGGTCTTGTGGTACTGTATCTGTTGACACACACACACACAAACTCAGCAAATCAGAACAGAGATCAAACAAATGAAGGTCACCTGATGTATACAAAGGAAGCAATACACTCACAATGATCAGGAACATATTTTCTTCTGGGAATTCCTGGGCCTCCTCTACCTCCCTGATTGTCATGTTTTGATATACCCCCCCTCGGTGACCATAGAGGGCTGCCAGGTAAGCAGACAGGTGGCCATAAAATTCCCACGGCAGGGTTGTGTTGCATTTGTCACTTTCGAGCAGGGCTATAAACAACACGGAGCACAATCTCAGGGTTAATGTTGAACATTTTTATTGCATTTTACAATATGTCGGTACAATGAGTTAAATGGGGGGAGAAACTTACCTAGAATATATATATATTGTGCATAATATAGAATATTATTATTCTATATTATGCACAAATAATAATAGGAGAGCCAATTGTCAGTCAACACACTGACAATGACATTTCACAAAAACATTAAGTTAAAATAATGCAAGTGTACTCACTCAGTGTCAACCCATGATCAGGGCTCTCAGGCTCCTGAAAGCCGGGTGGCTGCTGGCTGATGGAGGGCTCCAAATTACCGGAGGATGACAGGAGTGTGGAAGCCTCAGTGGCTGCAACAGGGTCACCTACAGCCTCTTGGGAAGACACCAGTTTTCTTGTCGTCTTTGTAATCCTCCCAGAAGCCTTGGAGAATGACCTTGTCTCCAGTCTGCGGTACCGGCGGGTCACACCACGCAGGTCCATGCACATATTTAACCGGCTATTTTCTGATTTTAATCTCTCTAATTTCTCTTTGCAGCCAGGGTTGCTGCAAACTTTCTCCTCCTCTTCCTCCTCCTCCTCCTCCGCAAATGGAACATCCTGTATTAAACAGTGTATTACTTCAAAATACACCAGAGATCAGAATGTAAATTTTGAAGTAATACACTGTTTAATACAGTAATTGTACATACTGTTGATCCATTTTATGTCCTGAAACAAACCTTTTTTTTTGGGGGGGGGGGGGGGGGGGGTCGACAGACAAACATATTTCTGGGTTATTTAGCTTGTTTACTGTACATCTTGTCACACAGCAGCTTTTGAACATTGTATTGTTTTTTGTTAATAGTCATTAATGACAAGGAGGTAGCCTCTCGCAATGCAAAGTCAATGGAGACGGTTGGGTTGTTTTCCCCCGGTGTGGGTGTGGTCTAAATACGCTCTGTCTCATGCACAGTATGACAAAGGGCGGGGGACATGCAGCTTATCATACGCTTCCCCAACATATGCGCCAATAAAAGGAAATAGAAATACATTAAAATGAATTTAGATTTAAAAAGCAATAATTGCATGAAAACAGGTTGTTGACGAGTCTTTTGGGTCGAGTCACAAGTCAAGGCTGAAGTCAGCTGTTTGTGCGACTCAAGTCCGAGTCTCAAACTCGAGTCCCCATAGCTGGTGCGAAGCACCCGATCTGTGGCCCAAGTCCTGCTGCTAAATCGATAGCAAGCCCTTTTTAGTGGGATTTAGTATCATATTTGGTTATTGCCATGGAATAATAAATTAAGTAGCTTTATCTTAAATGTACACATCTATTTGTTGTTGTATTTTACTGTTTTCTAGGGGTTTCTTAATTTTAGACTAGTTGACCAGCACACATTATATGCAATGCAAGTTAATTTTTAAAACTTTAGAAGTCAAAAGTAGAATCATGGAGATAGTCATGTGTTTGTGTGTGTCTTGCATTGTCTCAAAAAATAATTAGGGCTGTGCAAAAATTAATTGCGATTAATCGCATCCAAAATAAAAGTCTGTGTTGACATAATATATTTGTGTGTGCTGTATATAATTATTTTGTATATATAAATACACACACATGCATGTATATATTTAAGAAAATGTGTTAATCTATATTATATAAATATAAATATTTTATATATGAATATGTATTTATATATACACACAGAATTTAAGCGCAAATAATGCTTAAATATATACATGCATGCATAGGTATTTATATATACAAAATAATTATATACAGCACACACAAATATATTATGTCAACACAGACTTTTATTTTGGATGCGATTAATCGCAATTAATTTTTGCACAGCCCTAAAAATAATTAATATATTTTTTATTTTTGTCATAATTTTTTGAGACACACAAACACAGGTTTGTTAAAATGTTAAAGACCCGCCCCGTTCACCATCAGTTGTCCCATCTTTCCAATATAATGTGAAAAAAGGCAAGTTTGATGGCCAATTTGTTAGTTTTGTGACCAATTTGTTACACTTAATATTGCAACCCAACAAAACTTTTCAAAGTATCACAAATGTCAAATATAAAATTTGAGATAAAAAACCAGGGAGCATTTTTGTAAATGCGTGTTTTTGATGCAACCTCTTGTCATATTCTATTGTCTTGCCATTGTGATGCCATTAAGTGTCCTTTTGTGAATGATTGGATTTTTTTTTTTTTTTTTTTTTACTTTTTTTTAATTTAATGAATCATAAAATAAAGTTTCTATTTTTATACTGGACCCATGTATTTTGCCCTCATTGTAGAAGTGAATCTGCATAAGCTAATGCAGGTTTTGAGTTCTATCAAATATTTCCATGGATGGAGGAATAATAGTTAAATGGCCCAATAGTTAAGCTTGCAGTTTCTGGCAGAGATGAAGAGGGCAGGTGACAACAAGGAAGTTTGTTAATGAGTAACCTTATTTTGTTAATGAGTAACACATTATTTGTTAGTGGTCAGCTCCGCCTATAAGTATGACAAATATGATAACATTGAGTCATTGTAGGAGGATGTTTCTGGGACTTCGCAAGAGATTTAAGAGATTCATTGTAGACTGTTAAAGTGTATGGAGGATGGCGAAGTGTAAAACAGACTGCATCGAAAGGCCTCTCTCTCTGGCCTTTGAAAAACTCGGCCGTGTTGTTGGTAAACATCCATGTGTGTTTATTTTATTAGCTTTATATGTGGCTGCTGCCCTTGGAGTCGGTTTCATCTTTCTTCAGGACAGGGAGGCCAATGATATTGAAGACCAGTTTACGCCTGTCAATGGACCTGCTAAGCTGGAAAGGGCGATTGTGGTGGAAAATTTCCCGCAATCTGAGGAGTTTTCTCAGCTACGCCTTTCGTCTGAAGGCACGTATGCCTCTTTGATCATCACAGACTTGCGAGGAGAAAATATTTTAACTGAAGCAGCTTTTAATGACATTATAGAGCTAGATGGACGAGTGAAAAATATAACGTCAGGAAACACTTTTGAAAACATCTGTGCCAAAACAAAAGGAAGGTGCATGTCAAATGCAATTTTAGACATTATAAATTACAATGCTGCTGAAATTATTTCTTTAAATATAAAATATCCAATGAATAATGACATGTTTTTGGGAACAACCATTGGTGGCGTAGAGCTAAAGCCGGATAGTTCAGAGCTGACCAGTGCAAAAGCGGTCCGGCTCTTTTATTTCTTAGATGAGAAGAAGACAAAGGAAAACCTTTACTGGCTTGATGGATTTCTAAAACTCCTCTCAAACTATAAAGAACAGAAAACGGTAAGTAAAAATGAGTGCAAGTTATATCTACAAGCATATCGATACCTAGTGACCATTGTGTGTAAATGTTCCTCATCTCCAGTAACTGTAAGTCAAGCACAAAAAGTCATTTGGTCAAAAGTTCCAATATTTTTCTCCAGACTATTCATGTCCTGTCATAATTTGCCCTATTTCTTACTATTTCTTCATTGTGCTTCAACACAATGCAACACATTCATGTACACTGTACTGAACAGTGTTTTGTGTTGAATTTCTACAGGTCCATGTGTCTTACTTTACATCAATATCAAGGCAGAATGAGTTCGAGACCAATTCAGACTCTGTGATCCCCCTCTTCGCTGCTACATATTTCTTGGCCATTAATATTTCAATTCTGTCTTGTCTGAGGTATCATGAATAATTAAAAAATGACCAAATAAACATATTTCTTTCAGTAGCTATGTCATTTATCCCTAGTCTCGTTCCTCAGGTTGGACTGTGTCAGGACGAAGGTGTGGGTGGCTGCGTTCGGTGTGGTCTCCGCTGGGATGGCTGTGTTGGCCAGCTTTGGTCTGCTGCTGTTCTGTGGGATGCCGTTTGCCATGACTGTGGCCACAGCCCCCTTTCTGATTCTGGGTAAATGTCATTTATTTCATCACTTAGTAGATGTCTCAAAGTGATGTTCACAGGCTCATCATCTCTGCTGTCCTCAAGGTGTTGGTGTTGATGACATGTTCATTATGATCTCCTGCTGGCAGAAGACTGAAGTTCATAAAGACGTTGAGCTTCGTTTAGCAGAAACGTACAAAGAGGCCGGCGTGTCCATCACTATCACCACACTGACAGATGTGCTGGCTTTCTACATTGGTCTCATGACGCCCTTCCGCTCAGTTCAGTCCTTCTGCATGTACACCAGCACAGCTCTTCTGTTCTGCTACCTCTTCAACATCACCTTCTTTGGCGCCTGTCTCGCACTGAATTGTAGGAGAGAGAAAGGCAACAGACACTGGCTGACCTGCATGAAAGTCCCAGAAGCCACTGGTGATGGTGGAGGCTGTTGTGTTGGTGGGGCTTATGATAAAAACACACATAAGGAATTTGAAATGCCAATGGATTCATTCTTTAAGAACTATTACGGGCCTTTCTTAACAAGAGTGTGGGTTAAGGCGCTCGTGTGTCTGGTCTATGCCGGGTATTTGGCAGTCAGTATCTATGGATGCTTCCAGATGCAGGAAGGTCTAGATCTGAAGCATTTAGCAACAGATGGTTCATATGTTGGTAGTTACTATGATCAAGAAGATGAATTCTTCTCTGCCTTTGGTCCCAATGTCATGTTAGTTATAAAGGATGAAGACTTTCAGTACTGGAACTCAACTGCTCGCAAAAGTCTTGATTTGTGTTTGGAAAATTTCCAAAATCTGACAGTGGCAGATTCAGGCATTTCACCGATTTCTTGGCTAAATGCATATGTGGAGGCACAGAACGCAGGTTTAAATATAGACAATGAAACACAATTCAAAAGCCATTTAACTGCATTTCTTAATCTGTCTGGTTTTAGTCAAGATGTTAATTTCACTGACAATCAAATTCATGCATCACGTATGTTCATTCAGACTGTGAACATCCGCACTGCGATCGATGAGAAGAACATGCTGGATGCGTTTAGAGAAATCGCAGAAAAATGTGGGAAGTTGCAGACACCCGTTGATCTGATAGTGTATCACCCTGCATTCATCTATTTCGACCAATATGCCGTCATCATCACCAATACAATCCAAAACTTAGTAGTTGCTACATGTGCAATGTTAGTCATTTCACTCCTGTTGATCCCAAACCCTCTTTGCTCTCTCTGGGTGACGTTTGCCATCGCATCTGTCATTGTGGGAGTGGCCGGTTTCATGGCATTATGGGATGTTAGTTTAGACTCTGTGTCTATGATTAATCTCGTTATTTGTATCGGGTTTTCTGTCGACTTCTCTGCTCACATTTCCTATGCTTATGTGTCAAGTGAAAAGTCCTCAACCAATGAGAAAGCCATGGATGCCATCAATAAACTGGGCTATCCGATCGTTCAGGGTGCCGTGTCCACCATAGCAGGTGTGGTGGTGCTCGCGGCTGCTACAAGCTACATCTTCAGGACCTTCTTCAAAATCATGTTCTTAGTCATTCTGTTTGGGGCCGCCCATGGCATCGTATTCATACCGGTGTTCCTAACCTTCCTTGGCACTTGTAGAAACAGTCATGAAAAAAACAAACAAAATCCTCCACAGCGAGTAAATGCAGTTGTGATTCAGAATCAATGGTCTGATGATCCTGACTGTTACTGAGATGACTTTTCTGAAAAATTTCACCTGTAGAATTTATTTATCAAGGTTTTCTGAATATCCTATTGTGCTCTAGTTTCCCTGTGATTTTTCCCAGTTTACTGCCTGAGAAAGTGCGATAGGTACCGTGACTCTGCATTGGACAAATGGTTTACAAAATGGGTGGATGAACATGTTTCTTTTTGTTTGAGCTTAGCTCTTTATGATACTTTGATTTGACTTTGGAAGTAAATAGCAATCACTCTGTTCTGTTCTTATGTATAGGCTACACTGCATCCGACATGTATTTATATTGTAATCAAGATTACTCTTTTTTTTTGTCATGAATATTATTTTCAGTGCAGTTCTGTTTATTAAGCACAGCTATTTATTTTAATACATCAATGCAAACACAACTTTGCATTTTAGTCCACTTAATTAATTTCGATTGATTAAACCACATTACTGAACATTTGGAATGTTATGTTTGCCATTAAAAGATCTTGATCTCAACATAAATGTCACTGAAGTGAATTAGTGAGTAATTTATGTTAATAATATATGAAAACAACCTCCCCAGATAGCAAACTGACATTGAATCAACGTGGAAATATGACATCGAAACAACGTTGATCTGACATTGTTTTGCTCATCGAATTAACGTTGAACCAACGTCAGATGCGTCATTCTTTCAAAACTAACGGAAAATCAACTTGAAATCAACGCGTTGTTTCAACGTTATGAAAGCAAACCAATTTTCGATTTCATTTAGCTTTGAAGAATGCCGCGTCTGACGTTGGTTCAACGTTAATTCGATGAGCAAAATCAACGTTGTTTCAATGTCATTAGAGACGTCGTTTCCACGTTGATTCAATGTCAGTTTGCTATCTGGGACTTTATAACTTCAAGTCCAGAAACAATTTTGTTAAATACAGAGCATTTCAGTTTTGACTGCAGCTGGTCATCCAGATCAATAAACTCGATAATTTTATTGTTTATATTCATCGCTCATTGGCTGTCTTTTGAAAACTTTTCTGATTGAAGCTTCCAGAGATTGTTGATTTTGATCGGCTCATCGTTCTCTGCCCTTGCCATTGTGTTCTGCGGGGTGACTCGTCTTCAAATGCTTTATTAAGTGTAGAAGCTGCTTATCTTGTGGCACCCCTCCAAATTGCAATATGGCATATGAGACATGTCGCCGTTTTACTGGCTGGTAGGTCCAATCTTAAATACTGCCAAACAGCGGACATACTGCTATGTAGAGTTTCTGATCGGACAATCATTAACCCGTTTTCATGCGATCACTCAGATCGTGGTCACTAGTGCCAGAAAGAGTTTAAACATCTGTAATCAAGCCTTCAGGCATAACTCACCCATGCCATGCACACATTATAAAGTGTTTGATCTCGTTATAATCCTCCTGGTGTGATCTGTCTTTTAAACTGTATAACGCTATTGTGAAATGTATCTCATTATGTATAAGTTTGTTTTCAAAGTCAACATAACTTTTCCTTTGTCTTGAGCAAAAGTTAACAACGTGGTGTGTTAATCAAGTGGGCGTACGCGCTCCCTGATTTGGACGACGGTCATTGGCCGTCCGAGTTTTAGGGTTAGTCCTGAAAAACCTTTGAAAAGCTTGTGCCACAGAATGCTTCTTTCTCTTACATCTTATCAGCTCTTACGCTCTTACCTCCTACTTCGATCCCTGGCTTCGCTCCTCCTCCCAAAATCTCCTTGGACCTGAAGCTTTTAAAGTTATCAGTCTTTCGTACTTTTACTACACGTTTACTTTTGCGAATAGCCAGTTAAAGTTCGTAAATGTGTCTTCTCCAACAAGAAGGCAACATCCAGCACGATAGAACTCTCTAGGACGCTTTGAACTCCCGCGAAACACACCCACGTGAGAGAACAAAGAAATCCGTCTCCCGCCTCCCGGACGATCACACGCTTCCATCACACACAGGTCTGAAAATGCAAGTGTTCACACTTAATTTTGAGACTCAAGATATAATCCTGTGGTTGTCTCTGAAGGTTTAAAGCTGTGCTAGTAATTGCAATTTTCCTTGTATTTCCATTTTCCCTTGTTTCCTTTCTTGAGTTTTATTTTCATTTTGTGTATACATATATCGTGTGATTTGTAGTGTTTAACTTAGTTGTGTGCTTTTATTAAACTTCATTTATAGACCATTTCACAAGATGTAAACAACACTGGTCCAGAAGCACTTCCTGTTTCAGTTTGTAACTGTTTTCTTTATTTCACATGTAAAGAAAACATCTTAAAGATGTTTGTTTAACTTTTTGATTCAGTTTTATATGTTCTGTTGGTTGTATTTTATCCCAGCTTTTATGTAGTGTTAAACTGAAACAGGAAGTGTTTCTGGACCAGTGTTGTTTACATCTTGTGAAATGGTCTATACATTATTTGGCATTGTTTGTATTAATCACATAACAAAGCCTCTTTAATATGAGATCATAATGCTACAATCTGATTTTGTTGAGTGCACAAACATTATCAGTAAATTTAAGCTAAAACAGACCAAGTGATTGATAGTTTACAGATCAAGCACGCTGGCTTGTAGTCCTTTGTTGTTTTTAAAGATCAAACAGCCTAATCTGTGGAAAATATATGCTCCAAATTAATCATAATCCGTTGTGTTTAATTTCGTCATATATATCTGAAGCAGACGTGTGTTGTGTAACACCCCTCGTTGGGTGATTTTATTTATGTGAGAAACTCGGTTTAAGAAATATTCTATAAATTGCTGATCCAGATCATTAATTTAGAATATCCTTCCCCTGAATTCAAATTGAGCTATAAACCTTAAGCCGGGATTCCTTACAGCTAGCACACGCTTTCTTCTTTGCTGCTGTAAACAGAGGTTGATTGTGGCAATAGCATGACGTCCTGTGTTGCCACAAGTAACAATACCACAAGGCCTGACAATGCTTTGTAAAAAAAAAAAAAAAGAATTTTAAAATCAACCCTAAATTTGACTGGAAGCCAATGTAGGGATTGCAGTATTGGACCCCCGTTAAAAGCCTTGCCGCTGCATTCTTCACTAACTAAACACCAACCCAACACTCCAGACGATTGAGAAGAATTTCATGATCTATTGTTTCGAAGGCAGCACTCAGATCCAATAAAACCAGAACAACATGTGATCCAGAGTCCAATGATCAGGGCTGGCCCGTGGCATAGGCGGTATAGGTAAATGCTAGGGGTGCCACCACTCAATAGGGGCGCCAAAATGAATGAACGAGTGAATTATTATTTTTTTTTACTAATACTATTTTAAAACCATTAATTCAAAATGCTACAAAATAAAGCAAAACAAATCCACAAAAGCTTAACGACTCCAGCGCATCAATCTTCCCCCGCCCAGCGAGTGCTTGAAGTGCGTCAGGGTCTGAAACAGAGCATGCACGATCAGTTTACTGTTGGTAATTTGTTGTGTAGTGTCGGCCCTCGCCGCATCCAATGTAGACAGCATTGCTTTCATTTGAGGGCGCTCAACACACTCAATCCCCCCTGTAGGGTCTTGCAGATCGCGCCAGCTCAAGACAGCTTAAAGTTTCCTTTTTGTAACGAATGGCCTAATTTTTATGACATTTAAATTAGCATTATAGTCTGCAATAGAAAAAGTGCAAAAAGAAGAGAAGATGATAAAAA
The DNA here is from genome assembly GCF_016745375.1 of Pimephales promelas. The sequence goes on from NW_024121138.1 coordinate 366,243, forward strand.
GGGATAAAGACAGAGGTAAAGTCATGTAATGAATGAACAGTTTATCTAATTGCATAGTAGTAAGATACAATCATTTAAAGGGGGGGTTGACTGCGATTTCACTTTTTTGATTTTAAATAGTGTGTAATGTTGCTGTTGGTGCATGAACAGTATCTGCAAAGTTGCAGCGCTGAAAGTTTAGTGTAAGCAGAGATATCGTCTCTTATATAATTGCCTACAAAAACGACTCGATCGGGACTACAGCTGGGCTATGGTACGTCACTAACCCACACATTTCCATCAGCCCTCCCTCAGGAATATGCAGGAAAAGGCATGCGCATATTTCTGCAGCACGTCGAGTGAGTGTTCACCCAGCTGTCAGGTCTTCTGTATTCAAACTTCCCACGGACGCTACTTCGTCAACAATGGATACAATTTATGTTTGATTATATTCCTGAAAATGACAATCATAATTTAGCTCTCTGTGCTGCGCATTTTACGGAAGACAGCTTCCAGAATGTCCACGAATTCAACAACGGATTCAACAAGAAACTGTTACTAAAACATGAAGCAGTTCCGACTTTAAAGGAACACTCCGACTTTTTGGGACTTTAGCCTATTCACCTCACCCCCCAGAGTTAGATAAGTCCATACATACCTTTTTCATCTCCGTGCGTGCTATAAGTCTGTTTGACGCACCCACCACTAGCCTAGCTTAGCACAAAGACTGGATGTGAATGGTTGCAGCTTTCATACTAATCCAAATGAGTGACAAAATAACGCAAACGTTTTCCTATTTACATGTTGTGGTTTGTATAGTCACAGAGTGTGCAAATATCAAGGCCATATGAGACACAGACATCTTTTAACCGTATAAATACTATATTTTCTGAAGGCGAAGCACTGCTACTTGGGCAGAGTGATAACCATCACCTGAGACGCACCGTGACGAGGAGCAGAGTGTTCGCTCAGTGTTGGAGTAAAGAGTCAGCAATTACTAACGTTAGATAGAAAAGCATAGTTTATCATGGGTGTTTGCTTTATTGTATGAGCTGTGACAATACAGTAAACAGGGGAGACCAGGTACCATGTTTCATTAATTTCCAACCAAAAACGCACCCAGATTTATAAATATCACATGAATAAATAATTATTATTACAGGAATCAATATATTTTAAATGCAATTTATTAGCTGAACCAAATGTATTCAACAGTATATAATATACAGTATAATTGCATTGCTATAGGATAGAATAAGGGGAAAGTAATAGCACAAATTGTTTTTGCACAATGAACTCACAGCCTATCGTACCCTTTTGCACGCTCAATTCGTTATTTCCATGGTTATTTCAAATTTAGGCTAGGCGCGCCGCGCGCAGGGTGCAAGTTCAACGCGGTGAACACGCTCGTTTTTTTTTCCAAGCGCATCCGCACCGCGTCAAGATAAAAACATATTCATACCCTAATCATATAATAGTGTCACTAATGTTACATTAGCTCTGGCTAATGGCACTGTTACAGTAGGTCATCTAAAAACATAACGGAACACTTACCTCAGCCGCAGGTGATCCACTTGTCCTGTCTGTGCTATCGATGGGATGGCCGTATCCTTCAGCACATTATGGTCCGTGTGGCAAATTCCATTTTTTCAAAATAGTCGTCCATTGAAATGTACCGAGCAAACATAATGTCCCTTGATAATCTATTTAGGTGTGTTTGGATAAATATCCAGAGTAAGTTAGCCATTTCTTCATCCAGTCAGCGTTTTTAGTTGGAATTCTGTAAAACATGGTATTACCTCCCCTGTTTACTGTCGCAGCTATTTACAATAGAGCGAAAACCCATGACTGTAAACTACGCTTTTACTATTTATAAATTGCTGACTCTGTTACCCAAACACTGAGCGAACTCTCCGCTCCTCACCACGGCGTGTCTCAGGTGATGCGGTTATTACTCCGTCAAAGTAGCAGTGCTTTGCCTTCAGAGAATAGTTCCCAGGTTTTATACGGTTAAAAGATGTCTGTGTCTCATTTGACTGTGTTATTTGTACATTCTGTGACTATACAAATCACAACATGTAAATAGGAAAACGTTTGCGTTATTTTGCCACTCATTTGGATCAGTATGAAAGCTGCAACCATTCACATCCAGTCTTTGTGCTAAGCTAGGCTAGCGGTGGGTGCGTCAAACAGACTTATAGCACGCACGGAGATGAAAAAGGTATTTATGGACTTATCTAACTCTGGGGGGTAAGGTGAATAGGCTAAAGTCCCAAAAAGTCGGAGTGTTCCTTTAAAACCAGAGGCAGCAGTTGTTGGGCCACAACCTGTAAGTAGGCTAAGACTTAATCCTTTTAAATGTATTTGCATGTGTAATTCCAGACGTAGCCTTGAGTTTTTTTTTTTTTTTTCAAATGCCAGCGCTAGCTTTATAGCCACTAGGCTACTAGTTATGCCAGTATTTTGTGTCTACGACAAACGCGTACAAACATGAATTTTGTATAAGTACTAATGTTGTAAATGTATTTTTCATGTATATATGTTTTATGACGTTATTATCGATTTGATTACGAACGTAAATTAATTCCAACACTGTTTGAGTATAACATTAGTAGCCAGTCAGTTGCTATTGTTGCCAGTCAGATGCTACTGTGTTAAACAAACGTGTATAAAGTTTAAAAAAAAATGTAGCAAATTATCATTCAGAAACGTTTATTAAGAGCCGTGTGTGGTGAGTTTCTGTTTTGACTCTCTTCATCGCGGCTTTCTCGGTCTGATTCTGCCTCAAACCGATACTGCAGTTCGATGCATATTTACATCTGGACCGGAACTCATGACGTGCACGTGTCGCCCGTAATATGGCACTTAAAGTGGTTCCCCTATGATTACAAGCCAATAAACCACCTTTAGTGCTATTTTACCTTGTCTTTTGTTGGATACGCACACCCCTTTTTCATCGATCACATCGATCCCCACTCACACTTACATTTCTTGACTCTTAAGCCTGAGTCTTGAAGACGCTGTAAGACTTTGCAAAGATAGATGTTCTTGCTCATCTTGACCTGTGATCAACAAATCGTCCAAGTACACAATCACTTTCAGATCTTTCATCAAATTTTCCATTATACGTTGAAAAGTGGAAGGGCCTGAACTGATGCCAAAAGCAAGATGATTATATACACATATAATCCCTTATGAGTGTTGATCGTGATATATTTCTTAGAATCATCATCCAGTAAGACCTGTTGATATGCTTGTGCCAAGTCAATCTTGGAAAACAGCTTGCCTCAACTCAAGGTGGCTGAAACTTCCTCCATCCGTGGCAAGGGATACACTTCAGTATTGGAAGCTTGATTAACCGTGACCTTGTAGTCTCCGCATAGGCGATTTGTGGAATCTTTTTTTATAACAGGGACAACTGGAGCAGCCCACTCACTGTATTTTACTGGAGATATAACATTGGCTTTCTCTAGCCTGTCAATTTCCTTCTCCACACATTCCTTCATTGAAAAAGGAAGTGGACGATTTTTGAAAAACTTGGGTGGAACATCTGGTTTCACTGAAATAGTTGCTTTAACGTCTTTTAGGGTGCCCAGCTCATCCTCACTATACTTGTCCAGCACTTCTTGGATAGATCCAGGCTGCTTAGTTTGACTCACATATCGAATTATTTTCCAATTAAATTTTACTTTCTGGAGCCAGTTCTAACCACACAGGTTTGGACCATTCCCTTTTACTACAATTAGTGGTAGTTCATTCACTTGATCCTCATATTGTACAGTAGCTGTGAATTGACCCAATACTGGAATGCATTCACCGGTGTAGGTCTTTAACTCTACTCTAGCTCCCTCAAGTGGCAAATGGGCAAAAGCTTGATTATACACTTGTTGTGAAATGATGCTTACAGCTGCTCCTGTATCAATTTCCATCAATACTTTAGTTTTTAAAAATAACATTCCTGAGCATTATGGTTTTTGCCTTTACAACGATAGCATAATTGTCTCTGGTTATAGACAGTCTTTGCATTTCCCTTATGCACCGTTGCCGCTGAGTCCTCTGTTTTCCTCAGTTGTTGCGTATCTCGATCTGCGGTTTCCATGCTGTGAGCAACTTCAAGACCCCGTGCAAAAGTGAGTATGTCTTCCGAAATCAATCTTCGCTAACACGCTTCACTTCGGATTCCACTAACAAAACGATCACCTAGAGACTCATCCAAACTTGCACCAAAGTCAAATTTAGATGCACATTGTTTCAGTTCAGCAACATATTGGGACACAGTTTCATGGGACTTTTGAACACAGCGCTGAAATCGGAAACGTTCAGCTATTATCAACGGCTTTGGTTCAAAATGAGCTTTAAGAATATCCACAATTTCTTCAAACGTTTTATCCCTTGGCTTTGCAGGTTGAACCAGATTCCGTAGTAATCCATATGTGGACGCTCCCACAGCACTAAGGAAAGTCACCACTTGCTTTGTATCATCCACGTCATTTGCAATCATGAACAATTCCGCTCGTTCAATATAAGCAGACCAGGACTCATCTTCTGGTTTATACTCATCTAGTCGTCCAATTTGCGCCATGTCATCTCACATATAGGTTTTATCCTCGTCGTCAACTTATGTCATATATTCACGAGGCAAAACAACCAAAAATGCTCTCAAACAATGTCTTTACTGGTGTTCAAATCACACATACATTACATAACAACCTTCAGGTGCAAATCACATCACGTGACTTAAATACCCTCTACCAGGCATAGGCACCAATGAAAGAACATCATGCATATACACACATTATCCCAATACCACACTGTGGGTTTGAATTAGTCTGAACTTTATTTATTTACAGGTGACGTGATTGTGTTGACAAATGAAATCGGTTACAGCCGTAGGAGGAGTCGATTCCCCTTAATGGAATCGATTCCAACCTTTGGAATCAACTCTCAATTGCTAATGCCTCAGAATCTAGGAATCAATTCTTTTTGGAATCGATTCTCAGTCCTGCTGTTTACATGTGAGTTTACGCCGTAAGGAAGCATCGCGTTAAAGAAACGCAAATCATTTGTACAGAAACTATTTAAAACGTGTGATCCTCCAATCACGATTAGTATCCAGATAGCATAAGTTACTCGTCATTCAACAATTGAAGCGATGCGAAGTTCAATCAGGGACACAAAAGTTGAGCTAAGCACTCACAGAGTTGACCCGGCAGATGTTGAGAGTGTGGATCAACCGGGACTAAATCTGCCTGACGCTGGAGGAAGGTCCGTTCCTCTGCGTTAAGAGGGCAGCATTGCCTTGTCCATTTCTCTATGGCATGAATTATTGAATGGTCCGGTTTAAAGAAATACACGGAAGTAGGTTGCGGATGTTTCGCCCACGGTGGCGAGGACCCGTTTGTTTGGCCTGACGCCCACGAGATAATACCAGGTTGTGGCAAAGATTCCTAATTCTGAAGGACGAAAAAATTCTTTATCGAAACGGGAAGAGCTAGATTCGGGCATGGTCAAATGCTGCAAAATGTCAATGGATCGAGGTAAGACTGCTGAGTCTATATGTAGGGATGGGTACCGAAACCCGGTATGAAACGGGCCCCCGGTGCTGAATTTTGAAAGACCGCTGTATCGAGAAGCTCGGACGTTATCGGTTCTGCTGTCGGTACTGGAGAAATTAAGTAATTACACGTAGGTTGCAATTTATTCCTATAAAGACGTTATCTTGAACATGTTTATCTCGCCAGCCATTTCTATATATAAACTATATTTTAATTAAACCATTTGTCTGTGATGCAAATTTGCTATTCGCAGTTCAGAAGAGAGAGAGAGAAGAGAGAGAGCGATCTCTCACGCTGAGCCACAGCGCGCACAAAACGACAGCCCTTGCTTAATGAGTGACAATGAGGACAGAACTAAACATTCAAACGAGGTTACACTTTAGATCTGGGATATTATTCTAATTTTATTTTAGATCTCGGCTTCCAAAGATTATAAGAAGATATTTGAGATACACCCGTTAAAAACGAGACGCATGATCTGTCCAGCGCAACTTCCTTCACTTCACAGCGCTGCACTGTCGGTTCTTCCTAAACCCAAACTTGCCGTCAGAATCAGCACGATCGGCATTTGTTGCAAAATGCTGTCTCTACTGTTGCTAGATCATAAAATGCCTATTAAAAACACAAAAACCTGCGCAAGTTCACAAGGCGGTGCGCGCTCCGAAACAAGAAGACAACAGCCTACTTTGGACTTTGTGTGTCCTAAACTATTAAATATACATAAAAATGTCAAAATGACAAGCTCTAGAATTCACTTAAACACAATCATGTCTTAAATGGACGTAAATAATAGGGAGAAAATGATGGTGCTTCAGTTACTGATTAGATTTGCTCTCGGTCTTAAAGGGGCAGCAGTCTAATAAATCTGCTGATGATTCAGCCATTGATGCAAATCAAACAACAAAAGCACTTGAATGAGCAACTTTAGATTTAATAAGCATTAATCTATCTATGATAAACTATACAGTGCTATTTTACATTTGATTACTAAATTTTATTTATTTTCAGACAGAATATATTACCTAAAAAGTAATGTTAGTAGACCTTCCTGAAATTAAAGTACTGTGTATATAATTTATCTTTGATTAATTGTATCCTATCTTTTGTATATAAAACAATAAAAGCCTGCACACTGCTGCAGAACAAATAGATTTTTTTTCTTCGTTTTGTTAAAGCATTACTTTTTTTTTTTTAACTTTTTTTACATTTCAAAATATAAAGTTAATTATGTTCTTAAAAAAAACACCAAAAAGAACCGATAAAGAATACCGTTAAAGTACCGGATCGATAAGCAGTATCGGTAAGAGTAGTAATACCGATAAAACCTTAACGATACCCATCCCTATCTATATGTACCCTCTTATCATTGATTGCTGATTGCTGTCCACTCGTGTTAATTATCTGAATGTGCTCCTCCCGAACTTAGTTAATAAAACTTAATTTAAAATTATTGGGTACCACTATGTTCATTAGAGAACTGTTGATTGTACACAAAGCCAGGACTGGAGTCAAAGCACATTCCTCTCTGCACTCTAAGCGTTCTGTTATCAGTCCGCTTCCGTCCACTACGGGTTTTTCAGTCTCACTCACAGGAAAAACTGCTCCGTGTTCAATCGATTTTAAAAATAGTCTTATGTTTTTTGTTTGTTTTTTATATATGAAAAACTGCTCTGTGTTCAATCGATTTTAAAATATAATCTTATGTTTTATTTTTTATATATATATCACAAACGTCTGAATTTATGTTACTATATATAATGGCTTGGAAAGTATTCTACACGTTTAATACATTTTCCAGCTGCCTTTGCTTGCACAAGCTCTGGAAATGAGTGACATTCCATTTGAGTCTTCCAAGCAGAACTTTACACAAGTGCTTTCATTTCAGCCACAGTGAAATGACCAAGTGGCTGTTCATTACAGCCAAACTAATGTCCCTATGTTAAAAACAAAGGCTCAGGTAACAAAAGAAAAAAGAAAGGCATACATTTAGGCCAGTGGCGAAGATAAAAATCTTTGTCATTATTTTCTTTGTTATTAAAAAAATAAGACAAGATAAACATTACACAAATTAATATTCAAATTAAATACATAGTGCTTTATTTTTTCAGATGCAGAAGGTGTATTTAGCAGTAGCATTGAAGAAAGTAATTATATTAACAAATATGAAATTAAAACACTACTTAGACTTCACTGAATAAATTATTGATTCTTATTTAAGCTACTATTAAAGTGCCCAGTCAGTGAGTGATTTTTTTCCTTGTGTTTTTTTGTTTTATTAACACTAAAGGGATAGTTCCCTCAAAAATGAAAAAATTTACTCTCTCAAGATGTTTTAAACCCGAATAAGTTTCTTTCTTCTGTTGAAAATAAAAGTTATTTTGAATAATGTGGGTAACCGAACAGTTGCTGGTCCCCCTATAGTTTTTTATAGGTTCTCTCCTGGAAGTTAATGGGGACCAGCAACTGTTTGGTTACCCACATTAAAAAAAATCATCTTTTGTGTTCAGCACAAGAAAGACATTAATACAGGTTTGGAACAACATTAGAGTGAGTAAATAATGACAGATTTTGTGTGTGTGTGTGTGTGTGTGTGTGTGTGTGTGTGTGTGTGTGTGTGTGTGTGTGTGTGTGTGTGCGTGTGTGTGTGTGTGTGTGTGTGAACTATTCTTTTAAGGACAAGTGGCAGTAGGCTACTATTTATTACTGTTGCTTTTAGACCAGCACGCGACGCTTTTAATATAGATGCATATTACACCAGATATTCTCTCAAATGTTTGCTTTCACTTTAGACATAGCCTGTTTATGTAAACATTGTGTGTATTTAACAGTATTAGCATAATAAGACTGGAAAGATAAATTAGTCCAATATTCAGGCGCTGTTTGACAGGCTTGTACCTGTGAGCATCGGGGGTTATGCGGTCAGGAAAGCGCCGTTAGAACAGCGCATCAGCGCGTGAATTAAATGTTTAACCGGCAAGGCTTGTGCAAATAATGAACTTTTGTGAATTGCAGTGTCCCGTACCTATTCATTAACGTGTGATGTGTAGGCTACGTCGCGTTGTACAGTTGAGACGGGGCGGCAGAACTGAACTGATAGAATGCACTGTAACACGATACTATGATATTTCTTCAAAAGCAGATCGTGGAGACATTTTAATTGTCCACGATTAAACATCGTCATATCGCACACCCCTATTATGAAACAAAGTTGGTTCAGCTTTAAAGGATTAGTTCACTTTTCAAAAAACTTTTGCTGATAATTTACTTACCCCCATGTCATCCAAGATGTCCATGTCTTTCTTTCTTCCATCGAAAAGAAATTAAGATTTTTAATGAAAACTTTCCAGGATTTTTCTCCATATGGACTTCAATGGGGACCAAACGGTTCAAGGTCCAAAAGAAACTTTTAGTACAAACTGCAAACTTGTTCAAAGGGCTTTAAACGATTCCAGACGATGAATAAGGGTCTTATCAAGCGAATCGAGCGCTCATTTTTTTTGACAATAACAAAGTTTTAGTTTTATAAAATCAAACGCTCACCTTGCTCTGTTCTGTGGTGCACGTTCGTGACTCTCCTGTTCAAACTCGTTCAACAAATGAACAAATCTTTTTCCGAATCATTTTGTTCATTTCTTTCGCCGAATGAACCAAATGACTCAATGATTTTGTTGAATGATTTCGAACCAGAGTGCGTTACAGAACAGAGCAAGGCGAGCGTTTGAGCTTATAAAACTTAAACTTTGTTATTTATTTATAAAACGAGCAATGGTTTCGCTTGATAAGACCCTTATTCATCGTCTGGAATCATTTAAAGCCCTTTGAACAAGTTTGCAGTTTGTACTTAAAGTTTCTTTTGGACCTTGAACCGTTTGGTTCCCACTGAAGTCCATTATATGGAGAAAATCCTGGAATGTTTTCATCAAAAACCTTAATTCTTTTCGTCTGAAGAAAGAAAGACATGGACATCTTGGATGACATGGGGGTGAGTAGATTATCAGCAAAAGTTTTTTCAAAAGTGAACTAATCCTTTAAGCATCTCTACAGAAGACAATAGTGTCATTATTCAGTTCAGTTCTTTATTTGTTCTTATTTAATATTGTCGGTGAAATCAAATCAATAAATGCATTATTACTTCATTTTATGTCTCTTTAAATATCAACTGTTCAAGTCCAAATGTGTGACAGTGGCAAGAAACCCAAAATAAGTAAATGAATAAAATAAAACAGGCTCAGTCAGTACAGTTCTCCTTTGGTCTAAAATACGTCTTAGCTTAGCAACATTTATAAGGTGTAAAAAGGCTGTGAAGGTGATAGAGTTGAGTCAACCTTTTCTATTCCAGTGTAAATGGCATTATCTTACATAAGTGACTGATTACATTCAGAGGGACTTTTTGGAGAACTTGTTTTATGAGCTAACAGAAAGTCTTCTTCAAACAGCCTGAACTACAGGTAATGATTTCCAGCTAAATAAAATGTTGTACTAGTCAATCATCAATCAAAAGTTCATGGGGCACTAACCTTGTTTTAAGATAAATGCCTTTTATTCGTGATGTCTTAGTTTAGACACCTTTATCTATCTTCATCTTTAAAGAGCACCTATTATGGCATTTAAAATGTTCCTAATATTGTTCTGAGAGTCCCCAACAACAGTTTTACATGAATGCAATGACAAAAAACATTTCTGTTGTTTTATAATATGCATTTATTTTCACCTGATTTGCTCACCGACTCCCCATTGATTCGTACAACAACTCATTTTTCCAAACCACTCCTTTGCGAGACGCTAATCGGCGGTGATTGGTCAGATGACCCAGTCAATTATTGTTTGTTAGCATAACGCATAAACATTGATATAAAGCACTACAGTACTACAATACGCTCTATTCTTTATGACAATTCCAAAAACAGCGACAAACATTTCACATATTTAAAAAAAAAAATTACATTGGAGTCCTAGAAGCTGCGCTGAGCGTAACTTACACACACACACACATACTTATTGCGCCTTCCCTCCTCACGCCCCGACGCTACAAAACCCATAAAAGCAACAATTATTAATAATACTTACAGGTTGTGATTTGGAGGAGGAAGCTGATCCATACACACTAGGTACTGAACCCTCCTTCAGGAACAACCGGCTTGCGAATCCACATTTGAGTTCATTTATGTTTTTGAATGATTCGTAATTAAAATGATGAGAACACAATCGGGCTATACTGTTGAGGTATCGTTGCAAATATGAACTCAAACCACCGATTCTTCACATGCTCAAGTGGCTGAACTGTCTTTGCAATGTAGAACACAGCGTCTTCTCGACGTGATGCTATTCAGCTGAAGTATTTTAATGTGTTCTAGACTTCAAGTTTACACTTCCGTCTGCACGCAGTAACTAGGCGTGGCCAATATGCAACTACGTCATTACGGAACAGCTAATGACTCGTTTCAAAAAGAATCCATTTCATAGACTCAAGAGTCGACTCTCACTTTTGAAAGACAATAACTTTATATGTGGTGGACTTTCAGATATAAATCTTTGCATGATGTTTTTTTTATTCCCTTAGAGCTATATTCCACACCACATGAACAATCATTTTCAAAAATCCATGATAGGGGCTCTTTAAGACATCTTGATACTTCAGTACCCACAATCCTCAACAATCCCATAGTGATGCATCTGATTGGTGGAAGGAGTGTAACGTGTCTGGTTAAACCCCGCAAAGGTCCGTGAAGACTTAAGATCATAAAAAAATGTAAAACCTGTGTTGCGTTTTTACATGGTACACTAATCAGTGCAATCGTGATCTCCTTGGCTGCCATGATGGCTTTTTTAAAGGAAGAAAACCGAAGTGTGCAAAGGGGTGAAAACCACTTCAAATCGGGTCATGTAGTTTAGTGTAGCATGTCCATGGGTCAGCTTGTGGGTGCTCAAGCACCTGCCCTTTTGCCCCTTGGTGCCCAAAGTGCCCTTTTGTCAAGACAAAATTTCCTCTCCTTTTTTGTGTATTTAAAGGCACTTTTGTAGATGCCTGCCCAATCTAACTAGTGGTAAAATTAATGAATAATAATTTAGCCGTAAATAAAATGACCCACATGATGATCTTTCACCTGACGAACTCATCCGGGACGATTCCTCATGCTGCACGCGCATTCCCAGAGGATATCTTCAACTCCTGCGGCTGCTGGTAAGTGGTGTTTTATTCTCAGCGAAGTGATTTTGATGTTTGTTTACTTATTATTATTATTTTACTAGAACGACGTGAAGAGAGCATGCAGAGAGATGTTGTTTGTATTGCTGTGTGTAGGCTGTAGAAGTAACGTTAGCTTGCTGTTTGAGGGAGAAAACTTTCACGGGCGTGGAGGGGTGTTATTTGACTAAAAACTATTATTTGTACTTTAAACTATAATTATTATTACAGTATTTATTTAAAAAACGTAGAGCGCCATAAAAATTATTATCACAACTCTGGTAAGTGAATAGGCTTATCACATAGGCTTACCAGTATCTTATGTTTTGTGTGTAGAAGCCTCTGTGAACATCTCCCCTAGTAACGTTTCTATTATATACTATTATTGTATTATTATACTATAGCAGCCTGGGCAGAATCTGTAGCTTTAGCAGGTCAGTGAACTAGTGAGCCAGTTCCAAACACTGTCAGCAATCTTTACATATTGTCATGGTCACATAAAAATGGTTTAATCAGCTAATATTGATCAGCCTACAGTAGGTAGACAACCAGAATGTGGTTTTTACCGCCACAGTTTTGCCGTGGCGGTAAAAGTTGAGGTGTATTTGCTGCCTTTGGCCGTTAAGAGGCGCTACAATCACAGACTTTGAAAAGTGTCCGTTTTTTGTGTAATCTTCAACTGCACAATAGGAGGTTTGCAGTCACGTGATTATGATGACGCGCGAAAATCAGATGGAGGGCAGGAAGTGAAGAGCGCAATGGACGAGATGGAGGAAAGTCAGTACTGTACAACTTTAGATGCAATTTCAAGAGAAAGATATAAACAGAAAATTGAAACATATGTTGGATGTGATCCTTACGTCATGAAGAGGAGCGATTTTTCAACCGAAGCGAAATATTTGCCTGCCATCGAGGCGGTAGATATCACCAACTACCTTGTCTTACAAACATCCTTCTACACTAGAATACAAATGAAAGCATACAAAAGTATGGAGGCATACAACTTCTTTGTAAGTGGTTGGGTTCACGACCTCGGTACCAAAATGCTCCACAACGACTGTCGTTTGGTTTTCGCCCGGGTGAGTGACATTTCTTTATTATTGTCCTGTGGAATAAACGTAACGTTAACTTAATCCTAACAATTTTTTAACGCGGCGCTTCTCAGCGTCACTTTTATGGTTGTTTACATTACGTTATTAGGTTAACCACTCTCAAAGGTCCGCCGAAACACCACTAAAGACGTGGATCATCGCGAAAGAAAGCGGAGAAATAATTACAGCGCATTGCAATTGCATGGCAGGGTAAGATATATTATTTTTTATAACTTTTAGCTGTTAGTGTTGCTTGTTCTATTTATTGTTTAAACAGATCGCCAGTGCACAAATGTCTATTCTGTCTATTGTACTGCTATCTATTACACTGCTCATCTGTGGCTGAATTATAAAAAAGCTAGCCTTCAGTAGCATTCAATGATGCTTTGAGGATGTTACTAAAAAAGCCCAGATCAACTTGTGCGAGTGAGTTGTTTGTGAGCACCAGAGTGGACACACTGCAGTCTGTCCTGCAAAAAGCGATGTAAAGGTTCATCTGTTGACAGAATGATTCAGTAAATCAAGTTGTTGTGGTGCTGGTGAATGTTAGGTACAGTGCCACATGCTGCATGTCCCAGTTTTGGGAACACTGGTGTCTTTTAAAAACCTAACATTTGTAACTTGTAATATGTTTGGTATTTATTTATTTTTATTCTTTATTTGTATGGATGAACCACGAGTCTGAAAAAAATACTACTAATAATACTATTCTATTCTTTTATCAGATTGTCAGAGTCCTGTTCACATATCCATTGAGGCAGGTGTTAAGATGTGAGAAACACCCTCCAGCACAATGGAAAAGTGCAAATGGCTGATGCCATCACACGTAAAAAAGGTATTCAAATGTACTGTACATAACATTTCTTTTGTTTTGTACCCTACTTTACTAAGGGAAATGACAGTGACTGTCAATTTCTAAAACACGCTTGTGCAGGTAACACAGGGAAAGTCTGATCTAACACTGCAACCATTTTTAAGTCTGTGTTAAAAATGGTCAGTTATTTTTTGTCATTTCCAGTAATGGGGCAGTACTTCTGTTCTTCATGCTTTTCAATTTTCCAGATTCCTGCTGCTCCTGTAGCTCATATAGACTTCTCTTCAGCAAAATCCAAAAAGCAAAAACTGGATGATGCCATCGCTGGGAATTCAACTGAACAGCCTAAGGTTGTGAACCCAGTTCAATGTCCAAGAGTGAAGAAAGGGTCAGAAACATATGCTAGGTTTTTTGAGTCCTTAAGCAGAAATTGTCCAAGGAGTGCTGCACTGGTGGTTAGGGAGAATTACCACAAAGAATGTGTCCCTAAATCTTGTTTGCTGCCTAAAACTGTTCTTGAACACAGAACACCAGAGACTCTGCAGCTACCACCCAAAGGGCTTGAAGAGCTATGCCAGGATTTCCAGCTAGAAGAGCTAACCCCCTCTCAGGTCCAGGCTGTAGAGAAGGCAACTCAAAGCCAGGGTGCATCTAGGATCTGGTTTCGACAAAGAGCTGGACGCATAACTGCCTCTAAACTGAAACTAGTGCTTAAAACTAACCCTCTGAATCCATCCAAATATGTCTTATGGAGGTGGAGATTTTGGTTAAGGGTAAACATAAGGTAAAGGCTTGTTTGTCAAGGGTTAGGCAGGGGTAGGGTTAAGTATAGGGGTTAGGATAATGGTACATATATAAACCACTGATTGTAATAATGTTGCCTAAAATACTGACCCACTCAGAAGTTTCCATATTCAACAATCAAAACTAAATATTAAATTACCACTTCATTTTTGGCTTATTATTTTTTTGTACTGTTTACAGGTACGGATGTAAACATGAGGCACAAGCCAGAGAAGAGTATGAGAGGCTGATGTGTCTGGAGCACGAGGGCTTCTCTTGTATGCAAAGTGGTCTCTGGCTGAATTCCAAGTGGCCATACATGGGAGCCTCGCCTGATGGGACTGTCACATGCGACTGTCATGGAACTGCCCAGATAGCAAACTGACATTGAATCAACGTGGAAACGACGTCTCTCATGACATTGAAACAACGTTGATTTGCTCATCGAATTAACGTTGAACCAACGTCAGACGCGGCATTCTTCAAAGCTAAATGAAATCGAAAATTGGTTTGCTTTCATAATGTTGAAACAACACGTTGATTTCAAGTTGATTTTCCGTTAGTTTTGAAAGAATGACGCATCTGACGTTGGTTCAACGTTAATTCGATGAGCAAAACAATGTCAGATCAACGTTGTTTCGATGTCATATTTCCACGTTGATTCAATGTCAGTTTGCTATCTGGGTGGGATTTGTGAGATAAAGGTAATATGGTGTAATATTTAATATTCTTTAAAAATGTGCTAAAAAGATGTTTCACATGTCAAAATTAATAATATTAAATGTTTTAATTAGAGAAATAAGCAAACATATAAAAAAATGTACATGTTGTTTTCACTGTGAATTTTAGTGCCCATACTGCAAGAAAGGTAAAGGAAATCTACGCCTGTGTGCTGGAGACAAAGGATTCTGCCTCATTAAAAATGGGGATGATGTTACACTGGACAGGAGCCATGCTTACTACTTCCAAGTTCAGGCACAGCTTCACATTGTGGATGCTGAATATTGTGACTTTGTGGTGTGGAACTCTAATGACATTTTTATTGAAAGAATTTTACCTGATATGGACTTTTGGGATGATGTGATTCCCAAAGCTGAGAATTTTTTTTAGAAAATGTATCCTCCCAGAAGTGTTGGGACAGCAAGTTACAAAATAATATTTTGGCATTATATTTGACTAAAGGATTATAGTAGCTCATACAGCTCAGGTCGTTCAGTCAGTCTTTTTGGCAATGGAAAACACTTATTAGCATGAATGTATATTTTTTGACAATCAGATGTTTATTGACAATTACTATTAACAATGAAAAAAATTAAATAATATAATGAAAGATATTACTGGTGTATTATTAACAAGACCTAAAACAGTGTACACTTTGTAAAATGGATTACATTTAAAGTACTTTGAAGTTCATATTCAAACAAAGCTACTGCAGCTAATCTTATAGATGAAAATCTTTGCAGGACTCCACAGTACTTTTAAATTTGATTGAATTCCTAGGTTACATGACACACAATGTATTGTTATGCTGCAATTCTGTTAGTATACCAACATTTAATATATAATTTATCATTTACGTCCAAAGTTTTTATTTAAACAGTTGTCAATTTATTTATATCATAGGAAATAATTTCAAACGCTCAGCTGAGCATGTTTTGTTAGATAGAAAAGTCATATCATTGCTAATGATCAGAAGTTTACTTCAATAGTTTGTCGATTATTGCATTAGTGTGCACTACTACTACTGGCTACTACACAGCTTACGTTTACCAACCATGAATCGTTTTAAGGCCATGTTCTGGTCAACACATTCTCACCCCAAGGCGTCACCTTTGACCATGCTTCAATATTTGACGTTTTAGGCGCCCTTTACACTTACATGACGCGATCCTACGGCGTCATCTTACTGACGCTAAAGGAAAGCGTCAGTTAAACGACGCGGTTAGGTTTAGGTATGGGGTGGGGGTAGGGTACACGCGATCCTAGGGCGTCATCTAACTGACGCTAAAGGGCGCCTAAAGCGTCAAATATTGAAGCATGTCCAAATGCTTCCCAAGGCGTCAGTTAGGTGACGCCTTGGGAGTGAGAATGAGCTGTTCTGGTAGTTTTTCTCATTTTTTACTCCAGTGGGACCACAGACTCAGACAAATTTGACAAGGCACAGCAAATAACTCCAATCTTATCAATCAATGTCAGTGACTCGCCTAGTTTTGTTGCCATGTGTTCGATGGGCATGGCCCTACTTTGCAAAATCTGATATTTCCTTCTAACCAATCCAATAACCCTTTCCACATGGATACGTACATTAGCTATTTTTCTAGTTTCTTCCACCTCGAATGCTGACAGTTGTCTTTTCCCCTTTGTGAATGCAGGTATCTGTAGTGAAGCACAGTAGAATCCTACACTATCCCCAATGTTAAACCCACGGTCTGCTAGAACAATATCTCCAGGTTAAAGGTTTTTTAGGAGGTCACTCTCTTCAGTAATCTGCTTATCACTAACTCTTCCTCCCCAGGCTGGAGATATGTAAGAGACATAACCTTGGGGAGCAACACCGATCAGAAACTTCACAGTGTGACGATGTTTTATAGTTTGACCAGGTTTGTGCTCTAGCAAGCAAATTAGAAGGTCGTTCGATAAATACTTCAAAGCAGTCTATGATCACAGCAACTCTACATCCAAATGCTTGCCTGAAGGCCATTGGCATTGTGGATTGAAGTACATGTCGCTCTGGCCACTCAATTAAAAACTCCAATCTCTCATGAAGAATGCCAATTAACTTGTGCCAAATTCTAGAAACTGTGGAGCAAGAGACATTGAACCTGAAAGCCAAATCTTTCAGAGGAAGGTTTAGTCTCAACCTTAGCAAAACTAAAATGACCTGTTCAAATTTAGAAAGCACAGACGAATGGCCACAGGTGATATAAGGCTCACACAGTTGAAAAACCTGCATTAAAACTAAGAAGTTGGGGAGTCCAGTGTAAAACTTTGTCTTGTCTTTATTCTTCTGAAAAGACTCCTGGCTAAGCTGTGTGTCCAGTGCTTTATGCCGAAGATCACCCAGCTCTGTAGTGGTTTGCTTCAGAACATCTTCCATCCTCTCTATGTCATCCATGGTTAGGTCTGTCTGGCATCCTGCATCTGCATACAGAAGTAGGGAGAGGGATTAGTTATTCAAATTACTCTCCAAATTAATAATAGTGTGAATTGTTTATTTGTCCACATTCGTATAAAGCGCCAAAGTTATTTGCATTCATATTTTTAAAGTTGTTTAACCAGGCTATTGTGCAACCTAATTTAAAGTATACAATTCAATTCAATCTAGCTTTATTGGCATGAACGTAAAACAACAATATTGCCAAAGCTACAAATAAATTACAAAAGAACAATTCATTTTATACAGTTCATTAATCACTATAAAAAATTATAAAAACAATTATCTACATATTAAAAAAAGTAAATAAAACTTAAAAAAAAGTGACAAATGAAAAAAAAATGTTAAAAATGAAAATAAATCAACATGCATTGTTTTAGTTTACATGCATTATTTGTTGTCAGAATCACATGCCTGCCTTTATAAAACTAGAATACTGGCAACAATTCACCTTGTTGATCAAGTAAGATCTCTGAGGTGTCCTCTGGGTTCTCAGCTGACTCATGGAGATCCAGCAAGGCCTCTGCACATTCTGCGTGTCTATGTTGATCGACCCTAGACTTTATCCTCTCCTCTCGTTTTCGCGATGCTTCTGTCGCGGGCTTCCCTTTCTGATAACCAAGCTTAACTGTAGGGGCCCAGTCTACAGACTCAAAGTCGTTTAAAGAACTAGGGAAGCCTAAAGAGAACACCATAAATTAAATGATTGTGGCAATAAGGCTGCACCCTCAAAATACTTTGTAGGTAACTTACTATCTTTGCTAACGTTACGTGTTTGTCTTCAGTTAACTTTACAGGAGTAACTTACAAACTTAAAGAATTGAAGAAACAATTACTTTGACTTTACAAAGGTCGCAAACTGGTACATTACACAAACATAGCCACCATAAGTTGTATTAACTCACCTTTTATGAAGTGATCACTGCACACGCGGGCATTTTTCGATTCAGCTCCTCCCGATCTTAGACGTAGGTTTGCAAGCCATTTTTTGCGGCGTTTTTCGGTCAATTTCTTGCATTTTTCCCCCTTGTGCACAACTACTTTTGGTACACGATAAAACTTCTTTGTGATTTCTCGGTTCGATCGATTTGAGCAACCATACACGACGCAAAACATCGGCATGTTGAGTTTGTTATATTGCTTTCTACGTGTACCAAATCACTTCCTGACCTCCATCTGCGTTTCGCGCCATGGCAACGCAGTGGTGTGACGTCACGTGAAAACAAGCTATTCAAGTGAAACGTAGTTAAATTAATTAATTAATCACAATACTGAAATTAAATTGAAAAAATAATGAAACCTTAAAACATTGCAGTCGAAACATATTAGGGTACATCAATGAGGCTTTACAGTCGTATAAGACATACAATGCACCAGTCTGACTCTAGGTCGGTCTGATCAGGGGGGAAATTTGCATATCATAATTAATAATTGATAATTAATAATTATTCATACAGATTTGGATCAGACCGGTCTTGTATATTAATTTATTAATTTTACCCATATGCATACATGTGCATCCCCGCAATCAACCACAAATTAATTGTTATTGATTGCAAGGACCACGTTTTACAAGACAGGCAAAATCAATTAGCTCAATTAAGTTATATAGCTTGTGAAGACAAATTCTGTGGCCACTAGAATCTGCCTTCCCTGCTCTATAACCAAATACCCTCTTAGGTATTTGTAGTTCTGTAAAGCGTGTAGCTTCTTAAATTGACATTTCATTGACCCGTATTATGAGCAAGACAATCAGTCAAGGTAAGCATATTTTGTATTTAATAAAGTTACTACTTAAGCATTTACTACGTTACAAACAATGATACATGTATTTACAAACAATAAAACACAAACTAAGACGCGTAAGTTAAGTGAGTTGAAGAGTGAGATAGAGTGAGTTGTAGAGAAAGTGAGAGAGAGTGTGTTACATTCACCACAACAGTCAGTTAACCTTTCTGAACACCACGAAAACACTTTCTTAATGCTTCTTAGAAGCTCTAAAAGAAGGTATACTTGCAGGGCACATTTGGTCTGTGTGAGTCGCGGGCTCCTTGCTCGGCCCGTTCGGGCCACGTGTCGACTGGGGGTGCTGTCCTGCATGCGCGCGTCACGTGGAGCGCAGCCGCAGCGTTTTTGCACCGGTGCGTGCATGGTCGGTTGCGTGGCTCTTTTGTTCCGTGGGGAATCACGTGGCGTTCGTTGGCATTAAGCGTGAGTGTTTGAAAGGCTTAAAGTCTTTGAGGTGACGTTACCCGAGGAAATAGTTCGGCAAAGTCCACTTCCTTTCCTGGAAGACGAACTGGGTAGTCCATTTGAGGAAAAGACGAAACTTTAGACGAACAAAAGGAAAGATCCATGGTTGGATCAGAGTCCCGTGAGGTTTACATGCTGAAGGAGCGCTGGAAAGTTCAGAAGAGAGCGAGGGCGGAGCCGCGCTCCCACATTTATCACCTTGGAGAAGTCCATCCCCTTCCTGTTGGCTGGAGCCAATCGGAGAGTGGATGTTGCACGCGGGAAGTCTTCTTTTATGGTCCTTTGTTCCTCAGCGTGCGCTTCTCATGGAAGGGGGTGTGTTCAATGAGGGTTTTATAGTAAAACAATTTTGAACTTCATTGGCAGTAAAACAATCAAAAATACCCTTTACTTTACATCTCCATGCATATTCAAGTGTTTCATTCAATAAGCATTCTAGAGATATCACATTATGTTATATCAAAGGAATATACACTTCTGTTTAAAATGCATGACGAAGGTAATTTTAATTTCTATTTACGCTGTGACCAAACAAAGTTATTCCACTGTGACATGGGGAAGACACATATACATAAAAACCATTGAAAACATTCCATTGAAAAGTCCTTCTCTCTGTTCAGAGACATTCCACACATTCCGATGTGTGGGGGAAGGGAAGGGCTTGTGTGTGCGTGTGTGTGTTTCAGAAAACCCCTGGGGGTGGATTTGATTCGCCTGGCCAAAATCCTTACACTACCGATAGCTGTGTGGTTAACGCATCATCCTCAACCTCATCGACCTCCAAACGACGCGAGATCGAACCTCGTTACATGCTGTTGGCCGACAGCTTTTATGTTTTAGCCAACCGTTCTTGAAGCTTAAATAGATAGCTGTTTATTAGCGAGTTTATTAACTGTTTATTTAGGCCTACTTAAAGTGTCCGACTTCATTTGCCACTTCTCACTGAGAGCTGAGGTCGCAGATAAATTAAAGGTTAACACTCTAAGCCTGTACTTGGGGACGGGTGGGACGTGTCCCCACCACTTTTTGCCAGGGTCGATATTGTGCCCACCACTTTTGAAATCTTAGCTAACCGCATTCGTTTCAGTCATCTAGCGCTGAAATGTGTTGTCTTCAATCGGACGTACGCTGCAATCCGTTGTGGAGGTTTCATTCGTTCCGGTGAAATCACAAATCAATCCGAGGCGACGGTTTTGCAATCCATCCGCTCAGTTTATAAACTGTAGGCTACTCACGGATTCTTAAACTGTTCCCTCGGTTTAACAATTCGTGCCCACGGATTAATAAACCATACCCACGAGTTCCTAATCCGTGCTCTCAGATTTGTAAACCTTGCCCTCAGTTTTTGAAATCTGTACCCACAAATTCATAAACCGTGCCCGCGCTTTCGCAATCCGTACTCACGGATTTGTAATCCGGACTCGCGGATTTGTGGCTCGTCCCCGAGAATGTGCCGCATGATTCAACCAGGCCTCCTGTTTAGATGCGGGATGCATTATTTTTAAAAGGACTTCACTTACAAAAAAATTAATAAATAAATATAGCCTAACACAAACACAAAGTTATAGGCCTATAAAAATAAAACATTCATAAATTGTTTTATGATTATCATATTATGTTTTTTTCCCCCGTATGACCAGAAATGCTAGATTATTTTAAATTGTTCCACTGTTGATAGGAACATGCAAGTGTTTGCGGCTGTGGCAGTGACATACAGTGCGCGCTTCACACAAACAGTTGGATATGCGTTAAAAACCTGTTTGTTTGTTAGAATCTTAACCCATTATTATTGTCTAAGAGACTAACATTTGATGAATTGCTTTGTTCTTTTTTTGTGGATAAAAGCGTCTTCTAAATAGGCCTATGTAGCCTAAATGCATTTTGATTTGATAGCTAATTATTATTTGCGTTTATTACTATGAATGAGTTCACCGAAGACAGTAATATATTTAACATAAAATAATTTATAACTTATAACCAAAGCTTTTGCAGTTTTTGAACTGTTATTATTATTTTATTTTTATTTTTTCGCTTATTATAGTACTGAGCTTTTTCCTCTAAAAATTTACTTTAAAGATAAAAGTATCCTAAATGTATTTATTTTTTTAAATACAAGAAATGATCCATTTTAAAAAAGGATTTTAAAAACAATGCAATGCATCCCGCATCTAAACAGGAGGCCTGGTTGAATCATGCGGCACACTCTGGGGGACGAGCCACAAATCCACGAGTCCGGATTGCGAAAGCATGGGCACGGTTTATGAATTTGTGGGTACATTTACTAAAGTACATTCCAAAATTAGATTTTGTATCAATTTTAAACACTAACTTTCAATTTGAATGATGATAATCAATGGGTCAATAATAATTATTCAATGTCAAAGAAAGTCACTAAGAAAAGGAATGACAACATCATAGAAATATTATGTTTTATTTTGCATATGTTAAAAATAAAAATGTTTGTTTTTTTAGGCAAATTATTCCTGCACAAGCAAATACGTTAACATTTTTATGTGTGCTAAAAGATGATTCCTTTACGTGCATCTACTTCTGGGCCAATGTCTGACCTGTTGATGGAGCATAAAGATTTTGATGTGTCAGACATTTTAATTGACAAATTATTACATCATGTGGGGAAAGAAAATACATGCATGTTTAATAATAATCATAATAAAAAATTGAATTCTACCTTGCCAAACAATACAATGCTTTTTTAAATTATATTAATTTCAAGTTCTCATTTAGAAGATAAAAGATACCATTGATGGTTTGACACAAACATTTACTTCTTACCCTGGCCTCTACTGACTTGGGTCGCCAATAGCTCCTGTGTGGTGGGAGGTGGCACACTAGACAGCACACCGTACTGACGTGGGTCATTTGGTCTCATTTTTGTAAGTCGAGGGAGTCCACGTCCTGACGATATCCTTTTCCTTACTATCGACCTCTGAAGTTCTGGGATGTAACGGTATTCCTTTTACTCTTTTATGGCATACAAACTCCACTTTCTGGACTTCTTATTGTAGAGTTTGCGATATCTGAAAATAGACATTTGACAGACAATGGCAAAAAAACTGACAATATTTCAATTATATTATCTAACACTATTGATAAGACGTTATGCATATTACATACTCAATGGAGCCATCAGGCCTTCTCTTGGGTGGTCTGCAAACATGGTTGTTGTAATCCAGGGCAGCCAGTAAGATTCGGGCTTGATAAACAGGAGGGCTGAAACTGAAGCGTTTGCTGGCATACATCAAGATGTGGTTATGGAAAGACTCCAGGTCAGCTGTTGACCTACAAATTCAGTCAGAACTGTAAAATTATAATTCTTTGCAACTCAGTAATATAGCTAATACAAATAAATTGTTTTTCACAGACGATAAGACTGAATAAGAAGTAAAATTAAATATAGCTGCGAGCAGCGATGGCGGGCCCAAGCCGGTGGCACCGCAACCCCGGTTCCTTTAGTTACCTAAATGCACCCGGGTGGCGGTGCCGAAGGCTTTGGCCCTTTTATGATTAAATGTTAAAACGGCTTGCCATACTCTGTCATTTCGACTAGTCACAATTATGTTACAGATATCTTAAATGATAATACAAACTATCCAAAATGTAATTACGAATAGACAGAAAGACGTTGTTGATATCTACAATGTTAATTCCGGACAGGCAAACTTAGCTTTTAAATGTTAAAAGGGCTTGCCATACAGGGATGTAGGCTCAGAGAGAGGCTCACCATATTCAAACCAAAATATCTGACTTCCTCTTGGTCCGAGCTAATGACTATGTATTAGAAAGTTGTCCGGCTTGAGGAGTACAATGTATATAGCGATTTTTGTAACTGTAGATAAAACTAACAACCCCACTTTTGTCAAAAGGTGGCGCTATTTAGTCCTTGCACTATGCCCGTTTCTGAAACGTTGCACATGTCTACTGGCTAATAAATGTGATGTATCTGTTGAGTTTCAAGCAATTTCAATTTCAATTTCAATTTGACTGTTGAAAAGAAGTGCGCCGATTAGATACTCAGGATCGGTATCGGCTCTGACACTGCCATCTTTGACGAGGCTGATTCAAATTCTATATTGTGCATATACTATTCTATGTTAGGCACAAAGGCACAAAAACTTTCTAAAGTACCATAAAGTTTTTGTGTACTGTATTATTAGTGTTCTGAAGCTATTATGTGATATAGAAATTAATATTTAAGTCATTAAATTCAAGAACACAAACTTTTCCCTCTCTGCGCCTGTCAGTCATTCTCAATTCAGCATTCAAACAGCACGTCACATTCGGTTACAGTCAATGATGAAACGATCTTCAAGATGATTGAATGTTAATCCTATTATACTGGATCTTTAAGATAAAGGTCTAAATGTCTATATTTTCGAATGAAGAAACTTTTTCTTGCTGGACTTTATTGCTGTAACTTAACCGTGTTACTTTCTACCGGGTGTCGGACGCTGTCGGTTAGATCACAACACTAGAGTCAGAGCACTATAATTGTTCTTCACGCACACAGTAACTGAAATTTAAAACCTTTAAAAGAGAAGGCTCAATAAACTATTGCATAGATAGATAATGTATAATACACTGTTCATAAATATGTATTTCCTTTGTGCTTTGAACTTTTCAATACGGATTCACTGCGCTGTAACTTCATGTGGCTTCAAGCACATCATTCTCCGCTCGGGATGCACATAAGTGCTTTGTGCTGCACCGTATCGGAGCCGTAATATCATAATGCAGTGACGTAATGACAGATTATTAATTGCCTTTCAATTATACGTTGCTGCGTCATTAAACATCTGTCCTATGCATTTCAAACATTTATAGCAGCCATGGCTATATTTTTTTTATGATTTTTGTTATCTTGTTTTTCATGAATGTATTTTTCAAAAATAAGAGCAATGTGTATTATCTATTATTAATATGGTTTATAATAGCATTTTTGTCATAGATTATGACAAAGTAATCATATGATCCACCAGCGAGGAACCAGCAGAACAGAGTGAACATTCTTTCTGTTTAGTTCAATCCTACTTAATAGGAATTTATTTAAAATGCTCGCTCTACTCCACACCATTAATGTCTTGTGCGGACATCCGTATTTCGACTTTCGATTTTAAGTAAGCGATTTAAAAGCTCCCAAGTCCCAGCGGAGTCACACGTTGATTAACCGGTGGGAATATACACAATAGGCCTACCTGATATTGAACACAAGAGGGCAGTATAGCACTACGTATGACTCAGATTATTATTTTTTTATGAATTTTACAACAATTATGGCTGTTTTTGAACGTAAACATAATTCTTAAATGAAAAAAAGGAAAAATTGGGGAAGTTATAATATTTGTATAATTTAATTTAGAAACAAATGATGTATAATTACATTTTTAGAAGATATGAGGCTTTTAGTGTTTACTTTTTTGACATTACTTTAATCTTTTGCCATAGTTGCACATGTCTACTGGCTAATAAATGTGATGTATCTGTTGAGTTTCAAGCAATTTCAAGCATGCTAAGAGTCCCAAAAGCATCAAAAAAGAATGTTAAAGTTCGATTCGTTGCCACGGCAACAGTATCAAAGATATCAAAAATTCATTCACAGGTCTACATCTGCCGTGTATTTACATTATACAGATGAAGTTTGAAGCAAATCGGTTAAAAATAAGAGATTGGTTTCAAAGCATTTTGAAAGTGACACACTTCCTGCTGCCAGTTGGTGGCGCTATAATTTTGACTCACAATAGTCACATCCATGTGATCGGTCTCTTACAGCGAAAACACTGCTGAAGTTTCATCAAGATCAGTTAATGTATGCTGAAGTTATAACACACATCCTGTTTCATGTTTCTCGCCATAATTTCGTTTCCTCGCCACGGCCAAACCGTTCGAGATATAAAAAATTCCTTGGCACCTTTTCATTCTTAATGTCTTGACTTCACGCTGATCGAGTTTTGTCGAATTTGGTTCAGTGCTCTAGGAGCAATACTTTAAATTCCATTGCATGTGTTTTAAACACAACCCTAAATAGCCGTCTTCCTGTTGGGCTGGGGTAAAAAGTAAGAGTGTGAAGTAGGCTATATATGAAACGATGAGATCTATATGTGTACCAAGTTTCATATTATTACATGCAAGTGTGTTTGATTTATGGACCAAATTTTCAGACCAAGTTTATTGACCAAGTTAATCTGATTAATAAACTAATTATATAAAACTATTGTCAATGCACTACAATTAAACTAGTTATATGTCTTTACTTATAAAAAATAAAAATAAAAACTTATTTAAAAAATACCAGGCTTGAGAAATGTATTTTCTTTATGCAGGCCATACACACAGCAGTGAAATGGTTAAGCCCCCTCCCCCTGCACACTCACACACACACAGACAGGCAAAGACAGAGATGTAGGCTCAGATTAAGCAAGACCACATTCAAACAAACACATCTGACTTTCTGTGGGTCCTAGCTAATAAGTGTAAATTAGAAAGTTGTCCGGCTCGAGGAGTACAATATACATACCAATTTTTGTAACTCTAGTTAAAACTAACAACCCCACTTTTGTCAAAAGGTGGCGCTACTGAGCCCTCACCACGCCCGTTTCTGAAACTTTGCACATGTCTACTGGCTAATAAATGTGATGTGTCTGTCGAGTTTCATGCATTTTGAAGCATGCTAAGGGTCTCAAAAGCATCCTAAAAGCATCCTAAAAGAAGGGTAAAGTTTGATGCGTCGCCACGGCAACAGTTTCAAAGATATCAAGAATCCATTCACAGGTCTACATCTATCGTATGTTTACATTATACAGATGAAGTTTGAAGCAAATCGGGTAAAAATAAAAGGGTGATATCAAAGCATTTTGAAAGTGACACACTTCCTGCTGCCAGTTGGTGGCGCTATAACTTTGACTCACAATAGTCACATCCATGTGATCGTCCTCTTACAGCGAACACACTGCTGAAGTTTCATCAAGATCAGTTAATGTATGCTGAAGTTATAACACACTTCCTGTTTCACGTTTCTCGCCATGATTTCGTTTCCTCGCCACGGACAAACCGTTCGAGATATCAAAAATCCCCTCGCAAACTTTCATCCTCAATGTCTTGACTTCACGCTGACTGAGTTTTAGTCGAATTTGGATCAAAGCTCTAGGAGGAGTATTTGACATTCCATTGCGAGCGTTTTACAAACAAACCTCAATAGCCGACTTCCTGTTGAGCTGGGGTAAAAAGTAAGAGCGCGAGGTATAGATGAAACGATGAGATCAACATGTGTACCGAGTTTCATATTATTACATACAAGCGTGTTTGAGTTATGGACCAAGTGTTCGGACCCCGTTCCAGGGGGCGCTGACGAGCCGCCCTGCCACGCCCGGGTACCATCTTCAGCCCGGCTCTGATGGCCGCGGGTTCTGACCCGTGTGCAAAGTTTCAAGAGTTTTCGAGCATGTTAAGGGCCCCAAAAATGCCCAAAAGGTAGCAGAAAAATAAATATAGCTGCGAGCAGCGATGGCGGGCCCAAGCCGGTGGCACCGCAACCCCTGGCTCCTTTAGTTACCTAAAGGCACCGGGGTGGCGGTGCCGAAGGCTTTGGCCCTTTCATGATTAAATGTTAAAACGGCTTGCCATAGTCTGTCATTTTGACTAGTCACAATTATGTTACAGATATCTTAAATGATAATACAAACTATCCAAAATGTAATTACGACTAGACAGAAAGACATTGTTGATATCTACAATGTTAATTTACGGATAGGCAAACTTAGCTTTTAAATGTTAAAAGGGCTTGCCATACACGGACGTAGGCTCAGAGAGAGTCTCACCATATTCAAACCAAAATATCTGACTTCCTCTTGGTCTGAGCTAATGACTATGAATTAGAAAGTTGTCTGGCTTGAGGAGTACAATGTATATAACGATTTTTGTAACTGTAGATAAAAATAACAACCCCACTTTTGTCAAAAGGTGGCGCTATTTAGTCCCTGCACCATGCCCGTTTCTGAAACTTTGCACATGTCTACTGGCTAATAAATGTGATGTGTCTGTTGAGTTTCATGCAATTTCAAGCATGCTAAGAGTCTCAAAAGCATCCTAAAATAATTTCAAAGTTTGAAGCTTTGCCACGGCAACAGTTTAAAAGATATCAAGAATCCATTCACAGGTCTACATCTACCGTATGTTTACATTATACAGATGAAGTTTTTCATCTGTTTTTCATCATTATACAGATGAAGTTTTTCATCTGTTTACATTATACAGATGAAGTTTTTCATTCATATTATTACATGCAAGCGTGTTTGATTTATGGACCAAGTTTTCGGACCCCGTTCCAGGGGGCGCTGTCTAGCCCCCCTGCCACGCCTAGGTACCATCTTCAGCCCGGGCCTGATGGCTGTGGGATATGACCTGTGTGCAAAGTTTCAAGAGTTTTCAAACCCGTTAAGGGCCTCAAAAGCCATTAAGAGTCTCAAAATCATCAAAAAAAAAGAATTTTAAAGTTTGATGCGTTGCCACGGCAACAGTATCAAAGATATCAAGAATCCATTCACAGGTCTTCATCTGCCATGTATTTACATTATACAGATGAAGTTTGAAGCAAATCGGGTAAAAATAAGAGGTTGATTTCAAAGCATTTTGAAAGTGACACACTTCCTGCTGCCAGTTGGTGGCGCTATAACTTTGACTCGAAATAGTCACATCCATGTGATCGTCCTCTTACAGCGAACACACTGATGAAGTTTCATCAAGATATGTTAATGTATGCTGAAGTTATAACACACTTCCTGTTTCACGTTTCTCGCCATAATTTCGTTTCCTCGCCACGGCCAAACCGTTTGAGATATCAAAAATCCCCTCACAAACTTTCATCCTCAATGTCTTGACTTCTTGCACACCGAGTTTGGTTGTGATTGGTAAACACATGCGTTGTAATTTGATGTATTTCTCCTAGGACAACTATTCAAACAACCCATAATTCTCAACTTCCATTTTAATTGTCGTAAAACTTAGAGCACGAAAGTTGTTTGGCCTGATGTGATCTATAATTGTACCGAGTTTCATATTAATTCACGCAAGTGTGTTTGATTTATGGACAAATGTTCGAATCCCAGTCCAGGGGGCGCTGTCGAGCCGCCCTGCCACGCCCGATGACCAGCTTCAGCCCGGCCCTGATGGCCATGGGTTCTGACCCGTGTGCAAAGTTTCAAGAGTTTTAGAGGATGTTAAGGCCCCCGAAAATGCCAGAGAAGTCGCACACAGCAAATAAAGGGTTAAAATTAACCTGACAGGCGCCCCTCCTCTCACTCACACAGAGAGACACTGAGAGACTGGCAAAATTCTAAGATTTTCTCTACATTCAAACAAAGATATCTGACTTTCTGTGGGTCCTAGCTAATGAGTGTCAATTAGAAAGTTGTCCGGCTCGAGGAGTACAATATACATACCGATTTTTGTAACTCTAGTTAAAACTAACAACCCCACTTTTGTCAAAAGGTGGTGCTACTGAGCCCTCACCACGCCCGTTTCTGAAACTTTGCACATGTCTACTGGCTAATAAATGTGATGTGTCTGTCGAGTTTCATGCGATTTGAAGCATGCTAAGGGTCTCAAAAGCATCCTAAAAGAATGGTAAAGTTTGATGCGTTGCCACGGCAACAGTTTAAAAGATATCAAGAATCCATTCACAGGTCTACATCTGCCGTATATTTACATTATACAGATTAAGTTTGAAGCAAATCGGGTAAAAATAAAAGGGTGATTTCAAAGCATTTTGAAAGTGACACACTTCCTGCTGCCAGTTGGTGGCGCTATAACTTTGACTCACAATAGTCACATCCATGTGATCGTCCTCTTACAGCGAACACACTGCTGAAGTTTCATCAAGATCAGTTAATGTATGCTGAAGTTATAACACACTTCCTGTTTCACGTTTCTCGCCATAATTTCGTTTCCTCGCCACGGCCAAACCGTTCGAGATATCAAAAATCCCCTCGCAAACTTTCATCCTCAATGCCTTGACTTCATGCTGACCGAGTTTCGTGCCGTGTGTTTGAATTCTCTAGGAGGAGTATTGCACATTCCATTGCGAGCGTTTTACAAACAAACCTCAATAGCCGACTTCCTGTTGGGCTGGGGTAAAAAGTAAGAGTTTGAGGTATATATGAAACGATGAGATCAACATGTGTACCGAGTTTCATATTATTACATGCAAGCGTGTTTGAGTTATGGACCAAGTGTTCGGACCCCGTTCCAGGGGGCGCTGTCTAGCCCCCCTGCCACACCCAGGTACCATCTTCAGCCCGGCTCTGATGGCTGTGGGATCTGACCTGTGTGCAAAGTTTCAAGAGTTTTCAAACCCGTTAAGGGCCCCAAAAGCCGCTAAGAGTCTCAAAATCATCAAAAAAAAAGAATTTTAAAGTTTGATGCGTTGCCACGGCAACAGTATCAAAGATATCAAGAATCCATTCACAGGTCTTCATCTGCTATGTATTTACATTATACAGATTAAGTTTGAAGCAAATCGGGTAAAAATAAGAGGGTGATTTCAAAGCATTTTGAAAGTGACACACTTCCTGCTGCCAGTTGGTGGCGCTATAACTTTGACTCACAATATTCACATCCATGTGATCGTCCTCTTACAGCAAACAAACTGCTGAAGTTTCATCAAGATCAGTTAATGTATGCTGAAGTTCTGACACACTTCCTGTTTCACGATTCTCGCCATAATTTCGTTTCCTCGCCACGGCCAAACCGTTCGAGATATCAAAAATCCCCTCGCAAACTTTCATCCTCAATGCCTTGACTTCATGCTGACCGAGTTTCGTGCCGTGTGTTTGAATTCTCTAGGAGGAGTACTTCAAATTCCATTG
This sequence comes from Pimephales promelas, assembly GCF_016745375.1. Next base: position 396,933 of record NW_024121138.1, read on the forward strand.
CGAGTGTTTTATGAACAACCCTAAATAACCGACTTCCTGTTGGGCTGGGGTAAAAAGTAATAGTTTGAGGTATATATGAACGATGAGATCAACATGTGTACCGAGTTTCATATTATTACATGCAAGCGTGTTTGAGTTATGGACCAAGTTTTCGGACCCCGTTCCAGGGGGCGCTGTCTAGCCCCCCTGCCACGCCCGGGTACCATCTTCAGCCCGGCCCTGATGGCCGCGGATTCTGACCCGTGTGCAAAGTTTCAAGAGTTTTTGAGCATGTTAAGGGCCCCAAAAGTGCCCAAATAGTCGTATAAATAATAATAATAATAATAAATATAGCTGCGAGCAGCGATTGCGGGCCCAAGCCGGTGGCACCGCAACCCCGATGCCTTTAGTTACCCAAAGGCACCGGGATGGTGGTACCGCCGGCTTTGGCCCTTTATCGCTGCTCACAGCTATATTTATATTTAATATAAAGCCGGTGGCACCGCCACCTTGGTGCCTTTAGGGTTATTCTGTACGACGTGTAAAAACGTAACCCCCGCTTTGACTATCAAAAAGAAGTGTATTGTAGAGCTTGCATCAATGCGGACTCGATGCGCTGTGCGCTGTAACTCCATGTGGCTTTAAGCGCATCATTCTCCACTCGGGATGCGCATAAGCGTTTTGTGCCACACTGTACTGAGCCTTTCATATCATAATGCAGTGACGCAATGACAGATTATTAATTGCCTTTCTTGTTCTGTTCCATCTATTATATGTTGATAATAGATAGGACAGAGCACTAAAAACCTCAAACAAAGCACTAAAAACTTAAGCTGTTTGCTGTGTAGTCTGAGAATGAGCTGTTTGATTTGCACCCTCTTCCTCTTCACTGTCCTCCATAAAAACCAGCTATCCAGGTCCATGTTGTTCTAGAAAGTTTGTATGTTGCTGCCTCAATTAACATCTCTGCTATACATTTAAAACATGGCTATATCTAAAATAATTTATCTTTTTGATTTTTGTTATCTTGTTTTTCATGAATATTTTACAACAATACAAAGAGCAATGTGTATTTTCCATTAATATAGTTTGTAATGGCTTTTTTTGTCATAGATTATAATCATATATTTTTTGGATTTGTTATTTATCTTTATAATGAAGTTGTCTGTATTAAGTAGATTGTGTTTAACACACACAAGAGTGATTTATTAGTTCAACACATAGTTATAGAAATTCTACTTTATCTAAAAAAAACCCTTCACTTTATACACACACACACACACACACACACACACACACACACACACACACACGCACACACACACACACACACACACACACACACACACACACACACAAATACATGTAAATAAAAATACAAAAAAAAAACATCAAATGTGTTTTTAGTCAGAGTATTATTTTATACAGAAACAAATATTTGTAATTCAGATAAGAATGAAGTTAGTGTTTTAAAATCTTAAGGAAAACAAATATATTGAAATATAGCACATGAATTTTTAATTCATTCAACTTCAATTACAAATACAATCTTACTTTTATTTAAAGCAAACTATACATTTAAAAGATGGGGGTTATATGCCTATTTTGTCATTTAAAAATATTGTTATGCAAAATTGTTATGCAAAAAGACAAGGACTTAGAGACAAGGACTTGTAGGAAAAATCGCAGCCAGCCACACACACACACATAAACACAGACAACAGCCCTCCCCTCCCCACACAGACACACACCCACACACACACACACACACACAGAGAGAGAGAGAGAGAGAGAGAGAGAGAGAGAGAGAGAGAGAGAGAGAGAGAATCGCAGGGGAATTAAATCCATTCAAACTACAATATCTGACTTTCTGTTGCTCAGAGCGAATGACTTTAAATTGGAAAGTTGATCGGCTTGACGAGAACAATATACGTGGCAAGTTTTGTAAGTGTAGGTAAAATGAGCAAAGTTATAACACACTTTATGTGTCCTTTTTTAGTCATAAAATTCATTTCCTCGCCACGGCCAGACCGTTCGAGATATCAAAAATCCGTCCGGAATTGAGCATCCTCAATGTCTTGACTTCATGCACACCGAGTTTGGTTGTGATTGGTAAACACATGCGTTGTAATTTGATGTATTTCTCCTAGGACAATTATTCAAACAACCCATAATTCATAATTCATAAATAACTTCCATTTGAACTGTCATAAAACTTAGAGCACGAAAGTTGTTTGGCCTGATGTGATCTATAATTGTACCGAGTTTCATATTAATTCATGCAAGTGTGTTTGATTTATGGACAAATGTTCGAATCCCAGTCCAGGGGGCGCTGTCGAGCCGCCCTGCCACGCCCGGTTACCAGCTTCAGCCCGGCCCTGATTGCCATGGGTTCTGACCCGTGTGCAAAGTTTCAAGAGTTTTCGAGGATGTTAAGGCCCCCGAAAATGCCAGAGAAGTCGCACACAGCAAATAAAGGGTTAAAATTAACCTGACAGGCGCCCCTCCTCTCACTCACACAGAGGGACACTGAGAGACTGGCAAAATTCTGAGATTTTCTCTACATTCAAACAAACATATCTGACTTTCTGTGGGTCCTAGCTAATGAGTGTCAATTAGAAAGTTGTCCGGCTCGAGGAGTACAATATACATACCGATTTTTGTAACTGTAGATAAAACTAACAACCCCACTTTTGTCAAAAGGTGGCGCTACTGAGCCCTCACCACGCCCGTTTCTGAAACTTTGCACGTGTCTACTGGCTAATAAATGTGATGTGTCTGTCGAGTTTCATGCATTTTGAAGCATGCTAAGGGTCTCAAAAGTATCCTAAAAGCATCCTAAAAGAAGGGTAAAGTTTGATGCGTCGCCACGGCAACAGTTTCAAAGATATCAAGAATCCATTCACAGGTCTACATCTGCCGTATGTTTACATTATACATATGAAGTTTGAAGCAAATCGGGTAAAAATGAAAGGGTGATATCAAAGCATTTTGAAAGTGACACACTTCCTGCTGCCAGTTGGTGGCGCTATAACTTTGACTCACAATAGTCACATCCATGTGATCGTCCTCTTACAGCGAACACACTGCTGAAGTTTCATCAAGATCGGTTGATGTGTGCTGAAGTTATGATACACTTCCTGTTTCACGTTTCTCGCCATTATTTTGTTTCCTCGCCACGGCCAAACCGTTCGAGATATCAAAAATCCCCTCGCAAACTTTCATCCTCAATGTCTTGACTTCACGCTGACCGAGTTTCGTCGAATTTGGATCAAAGCTCTAGGAGGAGTATTAAAAATTCCATTGCGAGTGTTTTACGAACAACCCTAAATAGCCGACTTCCTGTTGGGCTGGGGTAAAAAGTAAAAGCACGAGATATAGATGAAACGATGAGATCAACATGTGTACCGAGTTTCATATTATTACATGCAAGCGTGTTTGATTTATGGACCAAGTGTTCGGACCCCGTTCCAGGGGGCGCTGTCTAGCCCCCCTGCCACGCCCGGGTACCATCTTCAGCCCGGCCCTGATGGCCGCGGGTTCTGACCCGTGTGCAAAGTTTCAAGAGTTTTTGAGCATGTTAAGGGCCCCAAAAGTGCCCGAATAGTCGTATAAATAATAATAATAATAATAATCGTTAGGAAAACAATAGGGCCTTCGCCCTTTCAGGGCTTGGGCCCTAAATATAGCTGCGAGCAGCGATGGCGGGCCCAAGCCGGTGGCACCGCAACCCCGGTTCCTTTAGTTACCTAAATGCACCCGGGTGGCGGTGCCGAAGGCTTTGGCCCTTTTATGATTAAATGTTAAAACGGCTTGCCATACTCTGTCATTTCGACTAGTCACAATTATGTTACAGATATCTTAAATGATAATACAAACTATCCAAAATGTAATTACGAATAGACAGAAAGACGTTGTTGATATCTACAATGTTAATTCCGGACAGGCAAACTTAGCTTTTAAATGTTAAAAGGGCTTGCCATACAGGGACGTAGGCTCAGAGAGAGGCTCACCATATTCAAACCAAAATATCTGACTTCCTCTTGGTCCGAGCTAATGACTATGTATTAGAAAGTTGTCCGGCTTGAGGAGTACAATGTATATAGCGATTTTTGTAACTGTAGATAAAACTAACAACCCCACTTTTGTCAAAAGGTGGCGCTATTTAGTCCTTGCACTATGCCCGTTTCTGAAACTTTGCACATGTCTACTGGCTAATAAATGTGATGTATCTGTTGAGTTTCAAGCAATTTCAATTTCAATTTCAATTTGACTGTTGAAAAGAAGTGCGCCGATTAGATACTCAGGATCGGTATCGGCTCTGACACTGCCATCTTTGACGAGGCTGATTCAAATTCTATATTGTGCATATATACTATTCTATGTTAGGCACAAAGGCACAAAAACTTTCTAAAGTACCATAAAGTTTTTGTGTACTGTATTATTAGTGTTCTGAAGCTATTATGTGATATAGAAATTAATATTTAAGTCATTAAATTCAAGAACACAAACTTTTCCCTCTCTGCGCCTGTCAGTCATTCTCCATTCAGCATTCAAACAGCACGTCACATTCGGTTACAGTCAATGATGAAACGATCTTCAAGATGATTGAATGTTAATCCTATTATACTGGATCTTTAAGATAAAGGTCTAAAGGTCTATATTTTCGAATGAAGAAACTTTTTCTTGCTGGACTTTATTGCTGTAACTTAACCGTGTTACTTTCTACCGGGTGTCGGACGCTGTCGGTTAGATCACAACACTAGAGTCAGAGCACTATAATTGTTCTTCACGCACACAGTAACTGAAATTTAAAACCTTTAAAGGAAAAGGCTCAATAAACTATTGCATAGATAGATAATGTATAATACACTGTTCATAAATATGTATTTCCTTTGTGCTTTGAACTTTTCAATACGGACTCACTGCGCTGTAACTTCATGTGGCTTCAAGCACATCATTCTCCGCTCGGGATGCACATAAGTGCTTTGTGCTGCACCGTATTGGAGCCGTAATATCATAATGCAGTGACGTAATGACAGATTATTAATTGCCTTTCAATTATATGTTGCTGCGTCATTAAACATCTGTCCTATGCATTTCAAACATTTATAGCAGCCATGGCTATATTCTTGTATGATTTTTGTTATCTTGTTTTTCATGAATGTATTTTTCAAAAATAAGAGCAATGTGTATTATCTATTATTAATATAGTTTATAATAGCATTTTTGTCATAGATTATGACAAAGTAATCATATGATCCACCAGCGAGGAACCAGCAGAACAGAGTGAACATTCTTTCTGTGTAGTTCAATCCTACTTAATAGGAATTTATTTAAAATGCTCGCTCTACTCCACACCATTAATGTCTTGTGCGGACATCCGTATTTTGACTTTCGGTTTTAAGTAAGCGATTTAAAAGCTCCCAAGTCCCAGCGGAGTCACACGTTGATTAACCGGTGGGAATACACAATAGGCCTACCTGATATTGAACACAAGAGGGCAGTATAGCACTACGTATGACTCAGATTATTATTTTTTTCTGAATTTTACAACAATTCTGGCTGTTTTTGAACGTAAACATAATTCTTAAATGAAAAAAAGGAAAAATTGGGGAAGTTATAATATTTGTATAATTTAATTTAGAAACAAATGATGTATAATTACATTTTTAGAAGATATGAGGCTTTTAGTGTTTACTTTTTTGACATTACTTTAATCTTTTGCCATAGTTGCACATGTCTACTGGCTAATAAATGTGATGTATCTGTTGAGTTTCAAGCAATTTCAAGCATGCTAAGAGTCCCAAAAGCATCAAAAAAGAATGTTAAAGTTTGTTTCTTTGCCACGGCAACAGTATCAAAGATATCAAAAATTCATTCACAGGTCTACATCTGCCATGTATTTACATTATACAGATGAAGTTTGAAGCAAATCGGTTAAAAATAAGAGAGTGATTTCAAAGCATTTTGAAAGTGACACACTTCCTGCTGCCAGTTGGTGGCGCTATAACTTTGACTCACAATAGTCACATCCATGTGATCGGTCTCTTACAGCGAAAACACTGCTGAAGTTTCATCAAGATCAGTTAATGTATGCTGAAGTTATAACACACATCCTGTTTCATGTTTCTCGCCATAATTTCGTTTCCTCGCCACGGCCAAGCCGTTCGAGATATCAAAAATCCCGTGGCACTTTTTCATCCTTAATGTCTTGACTTCACGCCAGAGATGGGACCAAGTCACACATGTGCAAGTCTCAAGTAAGTCTCAAGTCTTAACCGTCAAGTCTCAAGTAAGTCCCAAGTATTTTTTGGGGGGGCAAGTCAAGTCAAGTCAAGTCACAGGCTATGTCAAGTCAAGTCAAGTCAAGTCTTGTAGTAGGTCAAGTCAAGTGCAAGTCAAGTCACCTTATTATTGTAATTTTACATGCAGAATCTGATCTTAATAAAGTGAAATGACAAGATAAGTATTTGCCAGTAAATTACAATAATTTGGATTTGCATTGTAAATACTCATGTTCAGTAAAATACATCATGGAATCAAACAAAATTGTAACTTAATAAAATTATTTATTTTTCAGTTCTGCCAATAGTGTGTTTGAAATGTTTTAAATTTTCAGCAATTTGAAATGTTTTAAATGTTTTAAATGTATCAGCAATGGCGGGGTAACATCACTTGTTGATGTTCAAACAAAACAGAGAGCTAGCTGGCTACTCCCTCCCATGCAATTGAAACTCTTCTAAACATGCATCTATGGGCATCAGTTTGGTTTGAAATGGACAGAGGCGCATTCGGAAGTGCATTTGGGTACAATGACGCATTCATTTACTAGCTTACTAATTTAAAGAAATAAAAATGTATACAAAAATGAGATGATGTCCTGACTTGTTTTATGAAAAAAGCCTTAAGTTTTCAAAAAGCATTAGACATTACTCACTTACTCCCAGTAATTACACCCAGTCAAGTTTGATAAAAATAAATTTTTAGTTTATTTTTATTATTTAAAATGCATTTAAGAAAATATATTAATATAAACCTGATTTATTGTTGACTGGTGTGTGTTTAAAATTTGTGTTCAGAATAAAATGGAACTGTTCAAGCAAGTTGTAGAAATCCTCCCTCCGGAACGTTATTGGTTGCTACAAAGGCAAAGTGCTGTAACTAACTACACAAACAAAGAAACAGCGAGAAAAAGGTCTTTAAAGTTTTATACCAGCCAGTAAAACATGTTATGGGTAGATTATGTGG